>VWZP01009871.1:1399664-1581064 GCA_013396995.1 Dicaeum eximium | reverse complement strand
CCGGGCCCCGCCCCCCCCCCCGCGGCGGTCACTTTGGGGGCCGGCCCTCGGCCCGGCCCTGCCTCTGGGAGCATCAGGGTCTCCCATTGGTGGCGATGGGGGGAGTGGGGGGCGGTGATTGGTTGCGNGCCCAGGGGCTGCTCTTCGACTGCGACGGCGTCCTGTGGGCGGGCGAGCGCGCCGTGCCCGGCGCCCCCGAGCTGCTGGAGCGGCTGCGGCGCAGCGGCAAGGCCGCCCTTTTCGTCAGCAATAACAGCCGCCGCTCGGTGGCCGAGCTGGAGCGGCGCTTCAGCCGTCTGGGCTTCCAGGGCGTGCGCGCCGAGCACGTCTTCAGCTCCGCGCTCTGCTCCGCGCTCTTCCTCCGCCAGCGCCTCCTCGGCGGCGGCGGGAACGGGAGCAGGGCCGGCCGCGTCTTCGTGCTGGGCGGCGAGGGGCTGCGCGGCGAGGTGCGCGACGCCGGGCTGCGCCTGGCGGGCGAGGGCGAGCCGGCACCCGGCGAGCCGGTGCGCGCCGTCCTGGTGGGCTACGACGACCAGTTCACCTTCGCCAAGCTGGCGCAGGCCTGCGGCTACCTGCGCGACCCGCAGTGCCTGCTGGTGGCCACCGACCCCGATCCCTGGCACCCGCTCAGCGACGGCCAGCGCACCCCCGGTGAGCCCGCGCCCCGGCCCGCGCCGCCCCGGGGGGAAGGGGCTGCTGGCGGGGGCGGCTTCGGGTGGGGTTCGCTGTCCCAGGTGCGGGCGAGGCGGTTCCTCGAGCGGCCCGACGAGCAGGGATGCCCTAGCACGTCCGTGCCAGCTCCCGAAGCAGGGCTGCCGGCATCCCGCTTGCCTGTGCTGTGGCGGGACCCGGGGTGCTGAGCTTCCCGGCGCTACTTGTGTTCCTCCTCCTTCCCCCCTGCAGGGACTGGCAGCCTCACGGCCGCTGTGGAAACGGCTTCGGGCCGCAAGGCGCTGGTGGTGGGGAAGCCCAACACGTACATGTTTGATTGCATCGTGGAGCGGTTCGGTGTGGACCCATCCCGCACCCTCATGGTGGGAGACCGTCTGGAGACAGACATCCTCTTCGGCAAGAACTGCGGCCTTGCCACCATTCTCACCCTGACAGGCGTTTCCCGCCTGGAAGAGGCTCAGGCCTACATGGCCAGCGACAGCGCCGCTGCCAAGGATCTGGTGCCCAATTACTATGTGGACAGTATTGCAGACTTGATACCAGGCCTGGATGAGTAACAGTTTGTACATGTGAGGGCAGAGGGGTCAGGTTCCCCATCACAGATCTCCATCTGTTCCCATTTCTCTCTCACTGCCCTATTCCCTCAATTCCTGGTTTCTTCACATGCCAACATCGTTCTTTGGGGGCAAAATGGGAAGGGGACTGGCAGGAGGGGACAGGTTTCAAGTTGTCTCCTTTCTGCTGAGAGCTATCCATGATGGACAGAGTCCTTGTCTCCCTCATTGCCAGCTGCCAGCATCTTTGGGAGAGAGCTGGAGGCCTTGAGGCTGCTGGGGGAGGTGAAATCAATGTCTGTGTGGCCTCTCCAGGGGTTCAGGATTGGCTGTTCTAGTATTATTTTCCCCTTGGATAACCAGTGGCGGCCTTTTACTATTGTCCTTTGACTTGTAACTCTTGACTTCTGAGCTGCATCCCTGCAGTTCTTGTGGTAACCCCCTCCTTGCCAGGGGATTGGCCGGCACTGTCACCCACCTGGTGTCTGTCAGTGCCAGGGCATGTGGAAGGAGTGTGCCAGACCTCTGGAATCATGTATGAGAGCATCTCTTCCTCCCACAAGTGAAAGAGAGCATTGCTTCATCTCTCCTCTACCCTGTTCCTCAGTGATGTTCCCCCCACTACTCCCCTGCCCCGACCCAGTTAATAACTGTGTCAGTGTCCATCTGAAGGACAGAAGAGACTGCTTTGAGGTTTCTTTTCCTGTGCCAAACAGATAAGCTGTGACTGCACACAGTGGGTCTGCAGCTGTACCTTGTTTCCAAGCACCCTTTCTGAAGGGGCTTTTGAAGGACAGAGAGCTCCTAGACTATGACAACTCAGCACTAGTGAACTGTATGACTCTCCTTGGTTGCCCCTTCTCAGATGGATTTTGTCATAGTACAGTGAGAGAAAAGTGCTGATGGGGGTCTGTGCTCCAGCTGCCAGTGTGCAGGTGAGATGGCAATGGTGTTGTCACTGCTGTGAATGTGTCACAGTCCTCAGAATCATTCCTTGCTGCTTTGTCTTTCTACGTTTTTTTAATTTCTTGATCTAATTTATCAAACTTATTTATTGTTCAAATATTGTATTATTTGTATAAATTATGCTGACTGGTTGCACCAAGGGGACAGAAGGGAGAGCCTTTGGGCATCCCTTACTGTCCATGTCCCATGTTGATGTTCTTACACTCACTGTGTCTCTGTATATAATAAAGTGTGAGCATAGGCTGGAAATGACCTCTTTTTTTTTCACTCATGGTCTCATCAAGACGAAACTGCCCTAGGTATCTCTGAGCCCTCACAGGTGAGGACATGGCAGGACCTTTCCTCACTCAAGGGGGTGCTGCTGGGTAGACAAGCCAGGTGGGCAGTCTGGTGGATAGTGTCTTAGAGCTGCCCTTTGCTGGATCACTGGGCACAGGGTCCAGCCCCGTCACTCGGAGCAGTGAGCAATGCAACCCTTGCCAGCTGCCTTTGTGTTTCACAACATGGGGGATTCATTTCTGGGGAACAGTGACCTCTTAGGCTGCCCTCTACTAGCCAGGTGGACCCCAAAAACCTGTGTGATCCTGCTGGGGCAGGGGTGAGGTGCCATCTCTGTTATGTGCGTAGAGCTTGCAGGGGGCTGAGAACTGCCCAGGCGAGGTTTTGCTGCTACCCTTCCTGACTATGCTGTGCTTTAAGTGACAGGGAGGTGGCTGTCACCCCTGGGGTGACCTTAACCAGACTATAGCTTGTCACGTCTGGGTTTGTCTGTAGTCCCAGCCCAGAGGGAGAAAACGGATTGGGTAAGAAAAGTTGGGAGTGACTCAAATGTACTTCGCCTCCATTCCCCATACAGGAGCCAATCCTCCTCTTTGTCAGACTCCTTTAACAGCAGCTGTTGATGGCAACCAAGCACCACATCTCCCACTTGAGAGATCAGCATTTAGCATTCAATAACTGTGCTCTGTGTAAGGTAGTGCGGTGTCAGCTCACATGGGACAATTGGATGCACCTTATTGTCCCTAAGATAGTTCCAGGTGCCGAGTGCCTTTTCCTTCTTTGTTTTTTTTCTGTCCAAAATAACCTGGGAAACAGCCTTCCAAAATAAAAGAATATCCAAAGAGCTTTCTGAAGATTGCCTGTCAATCAGTCTCCTTTGTATATGCCCATTTCTCTCTTTTGTCTGTCCCATGTCCAGTTAGACCACCAGAGGACTGGTAGTCCCTTAATGAGTACTTGACCAAGACTTGCATCATTAAGTAGAGCAAGACTGAGACCTGATGTGTCTGCAAACTTGGCTTGCCAATCTAGAGATATCCAGACCCTAATTTATTTTTCAGAGCTCTCAGTTCTTGTATCAGGCTGAAATTTGAAGCGCCATTGTTGTGACTTTGGGGCCGTAGCCTGAAATGCTCAGTATGGCTGCAAATTTCCCAGGCTGAGTTGGTTACATGTGGGTGTACAGAGGAGACTGTGCAGAGTGAGAACATCCCCAGGACATGCCCCCTTTTTTCTAGGGTGCTTTGAGGGTGAACACATGTCTGCTCTGTTCTTTCCAGTTCTCCCAGACAGCAGATGGGATGCTGGAGGCTGTAGTCTCCCAGGCTGGCACACTGGAAATGAAACAGGAAATCCAGTAGCTGGTCAGAGTGTTCCAGCCTGTGTTTGGGCCCTCTCCAAAGATACTTTGGAGTTTGTCCTTTGGATTCCTAATGGTGAGCCTGCCGAGTAGATTTTTTTCATGTGACTGCTGCTGAAAACAGCTCAGCAGAGGTGACAGCTCCTATCTCTTGTGACCATGTAGCTTCTTTTCATCTGGTGCATCCCTCCATGAGGACTTTCCAAGGAAGCAGAGGTGGACTTGAAGCAGAATGGTTTATCCATCCTTCTCTTGGTTGATCATGTAGGTGAGGACATTAGGCAGGGGTGACTTCTGTCCTGTATGCACGAGTGCAGCTGGTCCTTCTCTGAACAGGGATGGAGCAGCACTGTAGGGGTCCATCAGGGCTGCCAGGCTTTGGTTTTGTGTGGCTTCCCCCTGCTACTATCACTCCTGCATGTAATGAATGTGCGTGTGAGCAGATCTTGTTAGGAAACTAGACTGAGAGCACCCCTGGGGGTGATGAGCTCCCTGTCCAAGCCTGTCAGACATCCATTCAGCTGCTGACTATAAGGGGTCTGTGATCCTCATGGGGTTCAGGCTTTGGTTCCCTCTGGGATAGGTCTGGGAGGGCTGCAGATAACATCTGCTATTGAAACTAAAAAAAGCAATGGTTCTTGCCTAAGTAAGCTGATTTCTTCTTGTCTAATGCAGCTTTTCTTCTTGAGTTGAGTGTTTAGGGAGGCAATGCAGTTGCCAGGGAGGACAGGGCTGTGAAGTGTAGAGATGTGGTGGCTCACAGGAGAGTGGAGCAGATGGGAAGCCCCACTTGGTGTAGTGTGGGTAAAGGTATTTATTTTCTCATCCTCAGAAAACTACATTTCCCTTTCCTGCTGTGCAATAAAGACAACACCCAGACAGGTGGCAGTTGTTCATTACACCACAAAATTCCTATCCTTCATCCATAAGTGCAGTTACTGTGGCAACCACTGGCTGGATGATGTCAGCTGCAACCTGCTGAGCATTGCCTGCTCTGGGCTAGGCTTCAGTCCCTTAGTCACCTCTGTGCCGCTTTTCTGGACTTTCTCCAATATGTCTCTGATTCTCTTGTACTAGAGAGCCCAGCACTGGACCCAGCACTGGACCCTAGGTCCTTTTCTGTCATGCTGCTTTCCAGCTGGGTGGTCTCCAATATTTACTGGTCCCTGTGGTTATTGTTTCCCAGGTAAAGGACTTTGCACTTCTCCTCTTAGAATTTTTTGAGGATCCTGCCAGCCCATTTTCCCAGCCTATCAAGGTCACTCTGAATGGGACCACAACCCTCTGGTGTGTCAGCTGCTCCTCCCAGTTTTGTGTCACCCGCACACTTGCTGAGGGTACACTCTACCTCATCTTACACTAAATTTCATTAATGAAGATGCTAAACAGAATACCCAGTATTGACCCCTGGGGGACACTCCTAATTACAAGCCTCCAGCTAGACTTTGTGCCACTGATCAACATTCCTTGGGCCCAAATGTTCACACAGTTTCCTGTCCACTTCACTGTTACCTCAGCCAGCCCATACTTCCATTATCTTCTCTAGGGGAATTTTGTGGGAGGCAATGCCCAAGGCCTTACTGAAGTCAGGATGTATGTCCACTGCTTTCCTCTCATCTAGCAAGCCAGCCATTTCATCACTGAAGATTGTCAAGTTGGTCAAGTGACTGACACTTCAGGAAGACAACAGATGGGCCCCAAAGATATTAATCAGTGAGTAGATGCCTTTAACATGAGGAACTAAGATCATCCTGGCTGGGAAGTTGTTAATGCTCAGCCACATGACATGGTAATAGAACTGGGAGAATTTGGAAGGTGTTGAGACTGGCAGGATAGAGGAGGTTTTTTTTGCATGGGAAAGTGCCTCCAGAGCCAAGAAAGGATCATGATCCTAGGAACTCGTTCGATACTTGCCCAACCTGATGTGAGAGTCCCCTCTGCCAAGGCAGGCAGCTCTGGCGCCACCCTGTCCCGCAGCAGCTGGAGCAGGGAGAAGGAGGAGGAGGAGGAGGAGAAGGTGAGGAGCAGCAGCGTGTTACTGCCTGCCCTGGTGAACCAACCAGCATTTACTCTCCCTCCAGCAGCAGTGTGGGTAGAAGTCCCTCCTCTGCAGCATAGCTTCCCTCTCCTCACTCTTTACCCAAGGCACTGGCCCACCCCCACCATAACATGGGTTTTCAGGTTCCCCTTTGCCATCTCTCTATCATTATCCATTTTTTTCCTTCCTTGCTGCTGCCTCATTTGCTCTATGGACTCTGACCCCAGAAAACTCACCAGGCAGCCCAGGAGAATTACCTGCACATCTAGGAACTGCTGCTATTGTTGGACTCTGCCTGGGAATTGTGTGTGGATAATGTATTGGAAGTGCCCCTGGCAGACAAGCTGTTTTGGTGTTCCTTATGCTCCTGGGGAGATGCTGAACTTGCTGAGGGCAGTTAAAACCTGTTAAGGCCTCCTTCAGCTTTCAGAGTTATACTGCTCATTGTAGTTTCAGTACACCACTGCAGCAAAGCACTGTCAGCTCTGTGAGCCTCCAGCATGGAGACAACGGAGACGTGATGCCAGAAACATTCCCAGCTCACAGGACAGCTGCCTGTGATGATCCAGGTTGTTCTGCCCTGTGATTTAGCCTGCTGGGTCAGTGCAGCTAGTGCAGCTCCAGCAACTAGCAGTTTCCAGTCTGTATAGCATATTGCTGAGCACTGAGATGCTCTCTTCACGTGCTGTGGGTGAGAGAAGCCTGTCCTTTAAATGGACATGGTTGTCCATCAGGTCACTCAAAAGTCCTGTGCCAGCCTTTCTGCCCTTGCTGAACCTCTACCTTGGCTTCCACAGAAGCTGGACAGAAAGTGGTACCTGGGTAAAATTTATAGCAGGAATTGCTACCATACTTGACCTGTTTCAAGCAAGATGAAACAACTCAGATCCGTGTTTCTGTTTCTTCCAGGTACACTCCACTGTCATACTACAGCTGCCTATGTGGAAGTTAGGTAGTTTATCCCTGCAATGTAGAAGCCAGAGGAAACTAAGTCTTTGTGGGCTGTAGATTAGAGATTTCCTACCTGCTGGAACAACATGACTGTGCCCCTGGCAAGGCTTCCTTCATGAAACAGAGGTGCTCCTGACTTGGTGTCCTTCTCTGGCCTAGTTTGGAGGCTTTTGATTCTGCTGGGTTTGGGCAGAGCCTGAGAATGGCACAGAGCAGTGCCAGTCCCTTTTGCACTTGCCAAGGCTGGGGCTAGATGTGTGAAGAATGGCAATATGCTGCTGTTCAGCACTCGAGTACAACCAGAAGACCATGTGCCTGCCACGGTCTTGGTTACCTGGAAACTCACACAGCTCATGAGACAGAGTGGCCACACTGCTCCAGCAGAGAGTGTAGGCTGTGTTTAGGTTGTTTCATGATGCTCACTGCCTTGCAATTCATCACAGTCTCATTAGCTGCCTTCCCACAACAATTTCAGGGCTGAAAGGACCCCTGTCATTGCAATCCCACACCGTGTTTGACTCCTGTTTGGCCATAAGCAGCTCTGAATGTCCTTGAGCCAACGGTGCTGGAAATCTGCCTCTTGGTTCAGGTTTTTGAGCTGCTTTCTTGTCAGTTATGTGTTGGGGCATATTAAGGATTCTCAGAAGAGCTTCCTACAGAAGTAGTCGTCCTTTTGGTCACTTGTCACTTGCTGATGACCCAGCAGCAGTAGAAAAGTCCTTCCAGAGGAGCATATCTGATCCTCAGGTCAACCCAGGGATTGACTGCTAGTCACTGCAGGTAGCACACAGCCCTGGTTGGCACACCCTTTAAGTCATGGGATCGGAGACAGACCCCATAGTACTGCGTGCTGATGCAATTCAAATCTCTGTCATTATTCTTTTGGGTATGTTATAAGTTTTCCAGGACAGCATGTCCGGCAATGGGACACAAACAACATCAGGAAAACCTGTCTGATTCCTGTAGTGATTCAGAAAGAGATATATCTACCTGGAAAAGGATATGTGAATTACCCTGGGACTTCTTCTGGCAGCAAGCCTCCAAGCTTAGAACATGGATGGATCCTGTCTAACACCCATAATTCCTCCTCTTTTCCTGTCAATGTTCTGCAATGCAGAGGAGTAAGACACCTGCAAAGGATCATCCTTATATGCTCCTTGTCTCTTGAACTTGGATGCTATGCCAGGTGCAATAAATAAATTAGACAATCCTGGTAAGATATCAGTCGAGGGATCTCACCCTCCCATCCCCTGGACTATTGTTCTTTAGGCTGAAAATAAATCTAGAAGTAGGAGGGTCCTGTATTGTGTTCCCATTATGCTGGCTGGAGTTAACTGATACCAGATTTTTCTTCCATTTCATAATATTCACATGAAATGGTCTCTTTCCTTTTACCTTTTTGTTACCACTACCAGGACTCCACTGCCTGACTGTTCCTCATATAACAGTGTGAGTTGTGCATCCCTGCCACCATCCCACCCACCAAGACCAGCTGTTACCCTGTCCTTGAGCACACAGCTGGGTGATACCTAGAGGCCTCAGCGTGGGCACGGTACGAGACAAAAATACAGCTGATTAGAAAAAAGTGCAGCTGAAATTGCACTCACTTTTGCTGTTGCCTGAGCCTACTGTCAGTCTGTCTGTCTGTCTCAGTAGGAGGAAAGGAGTGGGAGGTTCCACATCAGCGTTTCTCCATAGATCTGTAAACCCAACGCAAGCTGGTGCTGCAAAAACCGCAGTTATTTTCACATCAGTCTGATGCTCAGCAACGGGAATGCTTTCACAACAAGACAGGGGCTAGCCAGGCATGGGTGAACAGCTGAAGGTTGGAGAGCAGAATGGGATGCTGTGGAGTGTCATCCCAGCCGATATGAGCAAGCTCTCAGAAAAATGGGTTGATAAATGGCAGCTGGTTGGGGAAAGAGTGTGAAATCCTGTCCCTTTGCACATTCAAATCTTGCATTCCTCTGAATTGTTCAACAAGACCCCTTTCCACAAGCTGAAAAGCTGGATTTATACCCACTGACAATTTTGGCTGTACTTCGGGTGTCAGCTTCCTTTACTAGACATTGTTGACACTGCAGGGCCCTAACTACTGCTGGCTCCCAGGGTGCAGCCAGCCACCCTGCAGCTGCAGCTCCCTGCTCTAGAGCTGTTTCTCATCACAGCTAATTCTTACTTCAGCCCACAGCTCCAGTCAGCAGCGGCTTGGTCACGCAAGCGTCTCTGCTCAGGAGAGCTTGGTTGCTGGCAAGCACAAGGCTGTGTCCTGGAGAGCAAATGGCACACAATGTGGCCAACAGCCCTGCAGTCTGCATCCAAGTCACAGCTCTCTTTTGTGCATGCTTAATCAGCTCCTTCTGTGCTGGGCATTTTCTGTCATACTTCCAGGGGACCATAGCCTCCACCAGTGCTCTATAGTTTAATTGCTAGAGATGTATGCTTTCCAGTTTGCACATTATCCTCCTTCCAAAAGCTGACTTATGCAGTATTCTTCATCCACTCCTGATGAACACCAGATACCCTGCTTGCTGCTTTACTTGTTGCTCCATCAGCTGCATCACTACAAGGGTCTCATCTTCTGTTTTTCAGAACATTGGTTTTGCCTTTCCCAGTCAAAGTGAAAAAGGATGTGATCTGTTCAGGCACTGCTGTAAACCCCTTAGCAGCAGTTTCAGGTACTTAAATCTCTATGAAAGGAGCAGGATGGGAGAAACATCCACAGCCATCTGCAATCCTTTCTGAGGGGTACAGCAATCCCAAACGCATGTGCGGTGCCCATTTCCAGACCCACATGGAGGGCAGTTATTGATTCAGTGGGTGAGCAGCCAGGTTGCACAGAACAGTGCCCCTTCTCATCTGCAGCTACACAGGGCTGGCCAGGCAGGGGGAAGGAGAGCGCCTGGGGCTGTGGTTGCAGGATGCTGGGAAGCTGCACGAATGCAAACTTGATGATGTAATGGCAGCCTTCATCCCAACTCATTCACTGGTTCCTGGCAGGTTTGCCCTGAAGGAGTGATGTTTCAACAGGAGGAGGCCACAGACACTCAGCCAGAGCAGGGCAGCTGCCACACCACTGAGGTTGCCACCACAGCATGCCCAGCTATCCCAGCCCTGAGAGAGCCAGGGCTGTGGTGACAAGTCCCACAGGCAGAGCCATCAGTGAAGCTGGGCTTGGCACCGTGGTGCAATGCAGAGGGGGAGCTTATTGCACCTCCTCAGGCAGAGCTGCAACCTGCCAGCTGGGCAAAGGCTGGCTGGGGAGCAGGGGCCTGTTGGTGCTTGTCCTGGTTGCAGACGGAGGAGGACCGGGACTTGGTCCACCTGCAGCCAGGGTGGTTGAGATGCCACCAGCAGTGGGAGCCAGGGGAGCCACCTGTGCAAGTGTGGGTGAGAGGCAGGCTTTCATCCAGGCACCCAATTTTTCTGTGATAACAGCCAGTGTGCCAGCACTCTGCAAAACATGCAGTCAAAATTGTTTTGGTGGGTTATGGGAGGGATCCAGAGATGTACGGTGATCCCCGAGGGAGAGTTGCCTTGAGAAGTCTCAGAATCCCTGTTCTCATCCCAAAACACTGCTTGCTCACTGACCACCCTTTCTCCCCCTGACCAGGCCAGCTCTGACTCTCTCTTGTGCTATGCTTAAGCCTGCATTCCCATCAGCACTGCTGGTGCTGCTGAGATCTTATCCATGGTATGACAGTGCTGGATGGTTCTCTTTAGCAGATATCATGCTGTTTCTGGAATTGTGTGCACACAAACCAGAAGACTGAACAGTGCTGCATTAAAAAAAAAAAAAAGTAGAAAACAAAAGCAGTGCATTTCATGTTTTGGCCTCTTGGAGGGACCAAAGGGTACACTGTTGTTAGAAATACTGCAGAAAGCTAAAAAATACATATGAGCTCAGCTGTGAAACGTAATACATTTCTGCTTTCTGGCTTCTCCTGGGATTCATTCCTCCCTGCCCACTGCAGGTACCCATACCCTGGCACAGTTCTGGGCCTCTGCACAGCTGGGCTGAGCCACCCTTCCTTGGCCACTCAGCACAGAGGGAGGCCCTGCAAACATATAGGGGTGTCATTCTACCTTTGGCAGACCTTTGCATTCTACCTTTGGCAGACCAGGCCAAAAAACCCCAAAGGACGCAAACTTTTCTGAACTGTGTGTGAGTCTGCCCTGAAAAAGGGAGAGCACATGCCCAGCAAACTATGCCATCCCATCTCCAGCAGCTCTCACCCCCTGCCTAGAGAGTGCTCATGGCACATTATTTGCCAAGACTGCCTTTCTCAGAAAGTGTCCAGTCTCCCCATGGACAGTATCACTCAGAGCCAACATTTACCCTACTGCCTGAAAGAGGGATGGTCAGCTCACAGCATAGCCAAGCATATTCCCACTTCTGTATGGGGATACCAGTGCAGAGCCCAGCATCTCAGTTTCACTCTGAGACGTAAAACCATCAGTCTCCCAGGTGAGCTAAGATGCAGCCATGTGCTAAGCACAGCCTAACCTTTCTGCAGTGGGAAAGCAAGTTTCACAAAGGGGAAATGGCAACTTGATGAGGAGCTGGTCAGCATCTAGGGTCAGTCCTTGAGAGTGTTCCCCTGGCAGCAGCAGCAGCACACCAGCTTTGGTCAGCCATGCTCTTCACTCACATTGCATGCTTTCTAGAGGTGGAGCCCAGCACCTCTGAGGCTGACCTGACCAAACCTCAGCAACCCTGTGATCCCCAAGAATGGGTATGTATGTGGAGGGGTTGGGTTTTCTCTGTCAGGGCTGCTCTGAGCAGAGCCAGGGATAAGGAGGAGATGGGAATGCAGCAGCAGCAGAGGTCCTGCACAAACCCCATCTCCTTCCCAGCCCATGAGACACATCACAAGGATGGCCAGTGGTTCAGTCTACACAGAGCTTGTAGCAAGGCTCAGCAGTGCATGTTTTCACCAGAGAGATTTCCAGAAAGTGCCAGGTGCCGCCTGTGGTTTCTCTGCCATGTGTGGGGTCCATGCAGGGCTAGTGGAAGGAAAAGAGTGGATAGTGATGAAGCAATGGTGAGCTTGAAGGAAGGCCAACTGAGACACCCTGAGAAACAAAGCAAGTAATAAAATCCCAGAGAAAAACAGCACTCCGCACCCAGCCGGGCCCTCTCCTGGAGCTGCCAAAAAGGCATCCTTGGCTCAGAGGTAAGCAGTCATAAAATGCAGGGAGAGACTTCCCAGGGAGGGAAGGTTTTACCTGTCAAGCAAGTTCATGGGTACCCTCGCCCACCAGCAGGAGTGTTGAGCATGGTGGGCAGTCATCCCTCCACAGCCATCAGCATTGCAAGAGGAGGAGAGGGGGAAACAGAGCTCTGTTTCCTCTGTGGCACCCAGGCAAAGAGACTGGCTGGGTCATTCTGAGAGGGGACCAGGCCCCAGGGAAGGTGGGGTGGGAGCCTATGCCAAGTGGGTGGGTTGCCAGCTAGGGAAGACAGAGTACCTTGGCTGATTTTGACAGGTTGATTGTATTTTTGATCACCCTCCTCAGACCCAAACCTTCATGGCTGGAGAAGCAGTTCTGTCTACTCGTAGGGCTGACCCTCAGCAGCCCAGCCCCACCAGATCTGATGGATCCTTCTCCCAGCCACGTCTCTCCCTCCACCGCTCATCCCTGCTTGGGCACAGGTCCTCAGGGACTTGCTCAGCAGGTAAAACATCCCCTGCCCACAAAGCTGAGTTTGCACCCCCAGGGCAGATGAATAAAGCACCACGTGGGGCAAGGCCCTGTTCTGCTCTCTGCTGTTTCTGCTTCCCTTTCCCCCAAATAAACAACAGAACACCACAAAGAGAGACAAATGCCTTTGTTTCCCAGGGAAGGACTGTCAGAATGGCATGTCGCCCTGCTTCTTGTTAGGGGTTAGATAAGTCCCCAAGAGCCATGGGGAGCTCTGTCACACAGCACAAGTCCTTGCTGACAGTACTATTGTTAAGAAGGGGTGCATTTTGGGAGGGCCAAGGCTCTTGCCCCCTGCTTGTTTCTCTCCAAGAAAGTCACGGCTCATGCCTGCTTGCCCAGGGAGACTTCCCTCCCCAGCAGCTCTTATCCTGAACAGACAGCAGATTGGCAGTCACCAAGGGGTGTGGAGGCTGGCCCCCATTTCTGGACCTCTTCATGTGCCCCTGTGCTGGCAGGCACTTCATGGGGTGCCAAAACTGAGCGCTAAAGAAGTTGCCCCCTTTTGGGGCTGCCCAGCACCAAGTTCACAATGCTCCAACATGACATCTGCACCCAGCAGTGGCCCTTGGATTTGCTCCTGCCAGTAGCAGTTTCTCTCTGCTCCCAGCAGAGCTAGTGAAACAAGTCCAGGATACTCACCCTGCCTGGTATGATACGCTTGCCCAGAGCTTGGCTTAGGGCTAGGTCCTGCAGAGGTCCTGTCCCATTCAGGGCAAGGTTACACAACAGCAGACACTGTAGAGACAGAGCTTTCCCTCTAAGGTTACCTCCTCATCATGGGCTTGACCTGGGGACTTCTCTCATCTCTCATCTTCCCTTTGAATGGGAAGAGGTGGATTTATATTACAAATTGAACCTGCCTGACTAAATATAGCCAGTGCAGAGACCGGGAGAACCTCCCTGGTTTTCCCCTGTTTGCTTTGGTGGGAATGGAAATAATTAATCCCAGCTGCTGCCTGCTTCTGGAGCAAATGCCTGAGGGCCTGGAGGCCAATTCCTCTCCGATGTCCATAGTTTTCGAAGATAATCCACCCTGTACAAGGAAACTTTTCGATGGTGCAGTGGCCCTTGGCTTCATGGTGTATCTGGTGAACCTGCTGTGGGCTGAACAGACAGCATGGACGTGCCTCACAGTCTAGCTGGCTGTGGGGAAGGGAGGGTATATCCAAAAATACCTAGCTGGCTGATGGACCCTCCCTTACCTTCTATGCTGGCTGAGAAGAGCAGGCTTCATGCTCATGCAAGCAGCACTTCCCACCAAAGCATGGCGTGTGGATGCTGCAAGTGAACGTCCGTCCTTCTTCCCCCAGTTTCCCACTGTGACAAGGTGAATCAGAAGCTGATACTACATCTCATCAATCCCTTGCTCAATCTGTGATCCTACTCTCTACCAAAGCATCTCTCAACCAGCAGCCCATGGGCTAAATATGCTTCATAAAATTCTCAAAAATGTCCCACAGAAAAGCCCCCCACCTAAGCACACGGTTGGGCAGTTGGTTGGCATATCAAGATTTACCCCTCCAGCAAAAGTCAGGAGTTTGTCTATGCTCAGCCTCCATGTCCATCACAACAAGAGCAAGACTACAGTCCTGCAGAACAAAGCCATGTTGTTAATTTTGGCACTAAGTGCATCAACATGCTTCCTGCCCTTCTCACAAGTCACCCAGTTCTACCGGGATGTGAGCTGGTCCTTGGCTTTCTTCTGGAAAAACGGCACGATCTTTGTTTGGGAAAGGCTGAGGAGCCCAAGGAGCTTCTGCCCAGGAACACAGGGCAGAAGAGAGGGAGAGTATGTCTGTGCTGCCACTGCTGGGGGTGTCAGCATGTGCTCCTGACAAAATGACCTGCATTACCACCCCACCAGCTGCTGCTGTGAACCTGCCCCAGCTCAGGATCTGTAGGTGGGAACCAAGGAGATCCCTAGTATGAGATCCTATCTTTTGCATGAGGTGTGGACAGTTGACACCTGGACTGGGCTGAGCACCAAAGGTCAGCTCTTCCCCAGTGCTGCAGACTGGCAAAGCCCAGCTTGGGTGTTGGTGGGCTGCTTCAGCACCTGCTCTCTGCCCATGGTGCAAAGGATGCTGGAGAAGCCAGAGGTGTGGGAGAGCAGGCCCTGTGTGGGACACGATGATGGGTGGATGTTCTTGGTGGCAGCAGTAGAGATGGCTCTGCAAAGGGCTTCTTTGGAAGGATCCACTTGCAAAACCTCCCAAAAGAGCCTCACCACAGCAGTGATGTGTGTGTGTCCACTGGCCTCAAGGCTGTCTGGGCCCCCTTCCAAGGGGGTGGAACCAGTAGCATGGCAGGGGATGGATGACACATCCCAGTGCTTTCCACAGCCTCCAAACTGTGATAGCATCAGAAAGCACCTTGCACTTTCTCCCCCCAAATACTGTAAGCCTCAGGGAAATGAGGGTGCCAAGCCCTGCTGAAACACCCTCCCATTTCAGCAGCTGATCCTGGCAGATATCAGACAGCTTACCGGGGTAATTGTTCCAGCTGGCTCTAGGCTGGCAGGCAGCAGCTGCCTAACAGAGCTCACTGCCATTTAAGCGTTTGGGGCACCAAGTGAAGGATGGCACATGTTACTGAAACCCCCAAGGGCATTATGGGGGACTCAGGGTCCCCAGTCAAGCTGTGGAGGACAGTCCCAGGCTGCACCAGCTCTGTCTCTGCCAGAAGGATGCATCTGTGTTGGAGAATGATGAGCTGTGCCACCCACAGAACCCCCAGGGAGAGCAGCTGCATGTCTACCCAATGCAATTCTGTTTTCTCCAGCCCTTGCTGTCTGGTGGGGCCCCATTCTCCTTTGGAAAGGCCAAGTTGGTCTTTTGCCTGCCTTGGCTTCTGCTCAGCTGTGTTGATGCCTTGTGGTCCCATGTGCTTTGGAGGCTCTCCAAGCATGAGATGTGCCCCTAATACTGGCTCAAGAGCTGGCTGCAGATGAATGCATTTGCCAAAGTAGATGCAATGGCCCAAGCAGGGTTTGTCTCAGGGAGCAAAATCTGATGTGCTTAGGCTCCCTGCTAGTCTCACCTCCTGAGCATCTCTGCTGCTGTTTCTGACGTGTGGAGACTAACATCACAGCCCACACCCTAGGTACCACTTCCCATACACACAAAAAAATACCAAACAGGTGTTTTCAGCCTTCTTGTCATTCCTGGCAGCAAAGCCTGTTCACAGCAACCCTTTTATTCGGGGTTATCATTCCACACTGGTTTTTACACACACTGCTTGCTGAAAAATGGCATGCAGCTGAGTTTCGGTCTCAAGGGTGTTGGAGGAGGACGTGCCTGTGTTCCATGAACATACTTCTCCTGAGCACTGTTTGCTGGGAGACCTGAAACCAGCATCGGGGTTGCTGCAACATGTTCAAACACAGCATCCACTTACAATTTGCATATTAAGTTCAGCAAACAAACTTCTGCCCGGTGCATCTCAAAAGTCACTTTAACAAAAGACAAAAAATGAGACAGCAAATATGCCTCAGCAGATTGTTTCTAGGCTTGAAATAGGCTCAATAAATGGCAGGCTCCAAAGGCACCTCAAGGACACCAATTTGGGTATTGCAGCAGCAGAGAGCCAGTGGCCACAGTCAGGCAATAGCCGGCAGCTCTCCTGCTCTGGCACACCTGTGACGAAACATCTGACCCTCATGCATGGAGCTACATTTCCTTGCCCTTGAACTTCCAGCACTAATGAGCAGCACAGGAATAATCCTTGGCGTCATATTTTAGCACAATTATACCTTTCAGTCCCGCAGCAGTGGTGTGGGGCTTATGTTGCAGGCCCTCTAGAAGTCATTAGCCAACATCCAGACAAGCAGTGGCAATGTTTTTCCCTCTATAGTCAGCATTTGCTGAGCTTGTGGCTCTGCTTTCAAAATTTGTCATTTCTTATAGGTTAGGTTTGAAGCCTTGCCTTCAGTGCCTGCACATCCTGAACAACACATGCTGTACCCCAAC
Source organism: Dicaeum eximium (assembly GCA_013396995.1). Classification (NCBI taxonomy): domain Eukaryota; kingdom Metazoa; phylum Chordata; class Aves; order Passeriformes; family Dicaeidae; genus Dicaeum; species Dicaeum eximium. Next base: position 1,564,567 of record VWZP01009871.1, on the reverse strand, counting down.
TCATTTTCACTTCTCTCTTTACTTTTCCTTCTATTTCTTTGACTTGATTTATTTGAAGAAAATTGGAAATTCATGCCACCGGTCAAAAGTTGATTTTCCACTTTTTTTAAATAAGAAAAATATTATTGGCTTCAAAGTCAGAGTTTGAGGTCCCTAATTTGTACTTTGTTTACAGCAGAACTTAGAATTTGCTCCACTCACTGTCCAGCTCTTTCCAGTTTGCTGTTCCCCTCCAGCTCAGCAGCAATTGCCAGGCTTTGCTTAACCTGCATTTGTAGCTCTTGGAAATACTCTACATGCAGCAATCCCCTGGTCCAGGCTATGTAATTGTGAGCGACCTGTCTGTGTCAAAAGCAAGAACGTGCTTTCCTGAAGCGTTCCTCCTCAACTTACTGTGCTGCCCTGGGCCAAGTGTCCTTAAACTGAAGAGCAGATGGCCTGGAGCCTTCCCGACCAGTCAGTGCCTGGCTGGGATTAAAGATCTGCTAACGCCCGTGCTCCAGCCTCACAGTCAGGATCCTTCACGTCCAAGGTAACCAAAGGCTTTTTTGCTGTGCTGTCAGTATTTCCAGCAGGGTCAGGTGAGGAGTCCTGCTGCCTGTCACCCCAGCAGACAGAAGAGTTAACCCTCAGCAGTGGGTGTTTCCTCACTGATCTCACATGCCAGAAGAGCACTTGAACAGCTTGGGCCAACCACCTCCATGGGCTGACACAGGCTGATCCATGTTGCCCGTGGCCATGACCCAGCACCAAGCTCCGTCCCTGCCTTCCTGGCCAGGGTGCTGTCCATCTCACAGACACAGGGATACCACCCCACTGGCAGACCAGGAACACTCCCTTCCCCACCAAGCGCTGCAAAGACCACGGACTTTGCACGCCAAAGGCAAGATGGAGCCCAGTGTGAGCAGCCAGAGGTGCAGGGGAGGAGGTGGGGAGGATGGATTTGAGAATCTCTCAGAATGCACGTAGAGGTGTGTCTAACACATCCCAGCATCATTAGTGCAAGGAGTCATTCCTGCTTCCCCAAGCGGTAACATCAGGCTCACCTGGATAAATCACTTGTCCAGGTACCCTTTGATAACATTTGCAGGATTATCTTCACCACTTAAGAACATATTTCCATACTGATTTAATGAAAGCAGAGATTCTGGAGTCAGCAGGAGTTGGAGCCTCACAGACGGCTCCTAATCCAGGAAATTGGATGTGGTTGGAAATGTTTCAACAGTCAAAGCTTAGGAGATCCTGCTGTGACTCATTCCTGATGTGAGGCTCTGTGTCCACAAGATAATAAATCTGAGTTTAGCACACCTAATTCTTAGTTTAAAATACCACAGGCCACATAACACTAAGTGGCTGAACAGGTACAAAGGTTCTCTCCCAGTGGAAAGATGTTGCAAATCACTGCAAGAGTAACTGCAGCCAAACAGGCTTTTGCCAGCTGAAGAGCACTGTGTTCAAGTGGGCTTAGGACACGTAGTCCACAGGCTTTTCAGCCAGGCCCTTTCCCATTCCTCCCAGGTCATCACTCAGGATGCCCTATCTATTACTGCATCCCTCACAAGACCTGGGGCAGATCTTCCCCCTTTTGCTTCAGACACTTGCCTGACTGGGCTTCTCCTTTGGCATCTGCCAAACCACCTCCTTTAGAGCCACCCCTAGGCTTGGGCCAGTGTTCCAACTTAACCCCACAACTTGCACTAGCTGGACTCCAGCCCTCAGACCTCAGGACTAGTCTGGGTATGCTGAGGCAAACCAGTGCCTATCAGCTAGACCAGAAGGCACACTCTAAATCAAAGCTACTCGCAGTGATGAAACTCTCTTTTAGCAATCATGTTTCCCTCTTCAACCTGCAGTGTATTACAGCTTGGAGGTTGGGAGGTGTGAGGATGTCCATGAGGGAGGCTGTGATCTCAAGAAAACGTGCCATCTCAGCGTAGAGAAATCAGCCTGAGCTCTTTGAGTGTCAAGGAGAATGTAGGAAGAAGGCTGAGACCCTGAGAGAAGAGCCACATGAGCAGCCCTAGGGACAGACAGGGATGTCTGGCCCCTTGTATGGGAATGCTGGGTCACAGCCAGCACTGGGGGATGGGTGCAGGCCCCAAAGGCATTAAAAGTTGGAGGACTGTCTGGGATTGCTCACAAGGGCAATTTGCACTTTCCAAGGACAAGTGAGCAGATTGTGCAAGGAAAGGCTAGCGAGAGGTTAGCAAGTTGCTCCCATGAGGAGGTGACTGAAGCACAGGCCACATTGCAGGTGCCTACAGTCAGGACCTGAGTGGGGTACCTACACCTAGCGTAGTACATGCTTGGTGGGGTCTTTGCCAGATGTCCTGGACTTGGACATCTGTGTTGTTTGTGAATTTGGCCTGTCCCTGTCATGGTAGCTGGCTCTTCTACACCCCCTTTTCCTGGCCCTGTTCCATCCAGGACACAACCCCAGTTTGCAGAAAGCAGATGCAGATGCAAACACCACCTGCTTCACCCTCATAACCGGAGATGAGGCACTGCAAAGTCATATCCCACAGTCATTACTCCTCTCTCCACACTCATGGCTCCCTCTGGCCAAGAGTCTGGCGTGGGCAAGAGCACTGTTTGAAGCAACAGCATCATATCTACTCACTCCCTTTCGACTGAGCAAAGGTCTTTGCTCCCCAAGTTACAATGCAGATCAGTGACTCTTCCTCTAATACAAAGCCAGGATTTAAAATGTTATTCAGAAGAGGTCTTCTGGTGAGGAGAGGCAGGAATGGTGGAGGAGAAGAGCCCTATCCCAGTATAGAGTTCCCACACAAGCCCATGACACCAAAGTCTGTTGTGACCACTGTCCTCATCTTCCTCATCTGCATCCTTTGCAGATGAAATGGGCTGCTAAACTGCTGGCACATCCCCTTGGCTGGCCCCCTGCACACTGATAAGGACGGAGGTGACAGGCAGTGAAGACTGCCAGATCTAGCCCTGCCTGGCTCTGCCCTTCTCAACCCACAGTGGCTCTTCCTACACCACATTGCTCCTGAAAATCACAGGCAAGCACCTCAGTGTCTCCAGTGTGGTGGAGTAGGTGTCAGTACACCTGGGGACACCATCCCTGCCTGGTGTGACACCAGGGTGAGCAGGGACATTTTCTTCCCTCAGTTCTGCCATCCCTTGCGAGGTTGCTGATGCTGGAACTTTAGAGTTTGTCATCTCATCATGATGTCTCCAAGAGGAAGGCAGATGTGACTTTGTCCTGATGGCGGTGGCCCATGGCCTGCAGGCAATAGGATGCCCCATGGCCCCCTTGCCTGTGGTATTAGCCTGTTGTGCTAATGCCATTTAATTCAAGGTTTCATGAAAGCCAGTGGAGAGACTAGGACTTCTATCAGACAAATACAGGCTGCTCCATGTAGACTCAAGCCTGAAACCTGAATTTCCTTGATGTGAATAGCCCTTTAAGCACCTTCTCTGGAATGGTAGCCCCTCCTTCATTATCATCTCTTAGCCATTAGCTGGTCTCTAATCTCCCCACCAGCATTTGGAGGAAGGTCCCTGGACAGACATAACTCAAGGACCTGGTGGCTTCTAAGGCTTGGTCACAGTGCCCAGTTGCCAGAAATGCTGCAGAAAACACAGAACCTCCCCCATAGCTTTTAAATGGCCCCCTCCACTTCCATCTCCAAGAGAGCAAATATTTACATATTTCCCTTCCCCTACCAGTTCAGCCCCCCAGACCACGGCTCCAGCAGCAGCTCAAGTACTTGGAGAGATGCCTGGGTTTAGTCTCACAAAACCTTGGATTTGAAAGGAATTGATTTAATAACACATACATCCCACATAGAGGGAGGCTGACTCTATTTACTTTTTTTTCTCCTCGAATGGAGCCCTTCTCGTCCTGCACCACATGATCCCTCGATCAGGCTCAAGAGCTGAACCCCAAGGCAAGTGACCAGGAGGAGAAAGGGGGAGCAGGCATGTCAGAGCAGAGAAGACCACTTTGCCCTTTACTCTGGCCCTCATGTGTCATGGAGTGTTCAGCAACCTGGCCAGAGTCTAGAGCCTGTTTCTGCCGTCCCCAGCAGGCAGGTAAGAGGGTCTCCCTGCTACCTCTGCTGGCACTGATGGCATCAACTGGAAATACTTAGTCGTGCCACCCTCAGGGGTCATACTGGAGGGGGGTAACAGGGCTGGGGACTCTCGTGTCCTCAGCAGAGGGGGAACTGATGGGCCCCACAGTCATGGAACAAAAAATTGTTTCAGAGAGTTTCAGTTCTGGGCCTCTTAAGGAAATCACAGAGCGTCTTGTGATTTAGAGACAAATATGCAAGACAAGGAGAGCTCTAAGCCACAGGCTTGGCACACAGCCTGAATTTTTCCCTCCTCTTTCAGTGTAATTACAGTTGAGCCATGTAGTAATTGGGTAACTTTTTCCAAAGGAATCCTTTCACCCAGTGAATCATACTTGCCACAAAGCGAACACAGAGGCAGATAAAAGACATATAGATCTTATGACTTATTGTGATAGAACCATTTTGCCCCCATCCCCTTCTTCCTCAGGCCCCTAGCTGTGTTCAGGGTAGAAGCAAGAGCCAGGCACAGCGCTTTCCTAGATAATTTCTTCCCAGCTTTCCAAGGCAGCTTCCTCCTGGCTTACTCTGCCCTGCAGCCAAGATGAACTGTACAGTTTTGAAGGTGTCTATGGGTTCTGTAGAAAAAGGACTGTTTTCCCTCCTTTGGTTCCCATACCTACAAAATTGGGTGGTAAAGGCTGGGTCAGCAGTGGGGCAGTTTCTGGGGACAGAAAGGATTCATGGTGCAGTTGGATGACCTTGGATGCAGCTTCAGTCCTTCGTTGCTGGTGTTCTACCTGGACCACAAGGAGTTTCTGAGGCACTGTGTGCGCTCAGTGACATTTCTTCTACTCCTGATTTATCGAGAGCTGAAGAGCCCCGCCCTCACCACAGACCCTTCCCGCCAAGTCTCGATCCATACGACAATTTTCCATGTGGGATAAAAGCCTTGGATAATAAAACACTCATTGTAAAACTATTTTCCATTGGATTCATGGCCACACACAGCTGGATCTCCTCCTGGAGTGGGCCACAGCCTGCTTGGAAGGATTGTGCTCAGCATCCCGGAGAGGAGGCTGGGTGAGTGTGGGAGGAGGCAGCTCTGTCTAACAGACCCTCCCTCCTCCCAAAACCAACCCCTGCCACCCTTCCCATTGGTGCATGGGGTGGAGAAGGGCTGGGACAACTCAGCTCTCCATCTATTTAAAGCCAAGGGAAGGGTTGTAGGAGCTACTTGCGTGGGACCCTTGCACCTCAGTGGAGAGGAGCATTACCCTGCAGAGCAGCACCATGTCTTGCGTGAGTAGAGAAAGGGATGGGGCAGCTTTGCTGGAGGTGGGACTGTGGTGACAGTGTTGGCTGGGTGTGAGCGTGCTTGTGCTAGCCTGCACATCAGCCCTGGTGTCGGAGGGTCTGTTAGAGCTGGGTGCCTGCTACTGGTGAGGGACCATCCCTGCTGCATCCACTGCAGAGGGCTGGCTGCTGTTTTGCATTCTGGCAGCAGTGGTTCTTTTTTCCTGTAGGATCCCTTTGGGGCAGTATGTGTGGGGATCCTCGCTGGGCTGAGTCTGGGGTAACCTGTTTTACTGCAGCTTTATTCTGGAGAAGCTGCTGCAGTAAAATTTATTGCTGTCTGAGCATCTTCTCTGGGCAGCCTGGCCGCTTGCTTTCTGCTGAAGTTTTCATGAGTCACTGAATTGTTATTCTTCTCTTTTTTGGAAGGAATGTGCCTCACAGAAGTGTTCTGTGAATGTCAAGGACTCTGTTCAAATACTTTAAGAAGTTAAAGAGGTTATCTTAAGAGCAGGTATCAAGAGTATGGGGCCAGACTCTTTACAGAGTTGCCCAGCAACAGGGCAAGGGGCAAGAGGCACAAACTGAAACACAGGGAGTTATAGCTGAATATGAGGGAAAAGTTCCTCACCGTGAGGGTGACACAGCACTGGAACAGGCTGCCCTGAGAGGTTTTCAGTCTGTTGCTCAGGAGGTATTCAAAAGCCACCTGGACGTGACACTCTGGAACCTGCTCTACATGAACCTGCTTTAGCAGGGGGGTTGGATTTGATCTCCAAGATCTCTTCCAGCCCTAACTATTCTGTGACTGCTAGGGAGATGCTTGTGTTGGAAGAGCGATTGCACTTCTTTGATTAATTTGCTTTTCATTAGGCTGAGGGTGATTAAGCAGGGATTGTCCCAAGAGCAAGCTTATTTTTAAGGTGGGATAGGAAAAGATTTTCAGTATTCTTGAGGTCTTGGCTCTGCTGTGATGAAAAATGAGTACCTATGGATTTGCCAGGATACTTTGGTCCTCCTAGAGAGAAGGTGGGGGGCAGGTGTCTCTGTGGAGCAGAAGAATGTTCTTGAAAATACTGAGCCTAGATGAAAAAAAAAAAGCTCAAGCCATTGGGAGATAAAGCAAGGTCTGAGTTCTTGGACCTGGCCAAGGCTTGAAGTTCAAACACGAGCTAGGGGAAGGGAGTGGAGTCTCCATCCCTGCCATCCATCCCAGACAGACTTGTGTGGGATGACAGGAGACCTGCAAGGCACATGGGTGTGTTTGGGATGGGGTGGGTGTGATTGGAGTGTGCAGGTGCTTACACTTCACTGCTGTGAAATACAGATATGTTGATGAGAGCAGCAGGAGAAAGATTAGGAAATCGAGCTCCAATCAAATGTACCATGTGATTGGGGTAACTTCTCTGGGATGCCCTTGCTGCAATGCCCTAGGGCAAGGGAGCTTCCCTGTTTCTCCATGGGTCCAAAGGAAAGCGTGTCTTGAAAGGCAGCAGGGGAAGCTGCCAAGTCAGAACAAGCGAGCCAGCAGATACTGAGCTAACATCTCTGCTTCCACATTCCCCAGGGACCAGTGTGCACCAACTTGGGTCTCAAGCCTGGCCAGCGCCTCACTGTCAAGGGGCAAATTGCACCAAATGCCAAGAGGTGAGTTGTGCTGTGCTGCCAAGGCACCACACTGAGGGGTCTGCAAAAGGTGGTGGCAAAAGGACTCTGTCCCTTGGGTAGAAGAGGGGAAGGGGTTAACACCAACAGTGCTTCCAGTGAGTCATCACCTAATGCACTTTGCAGACACAGTACTGCCAAGGGGCTAAGCCAAAGCAGATGTGAAGTTCCAGCTGCACACGCTGGCAGTGACCACATCCTCTCTAGTGCAGGGTAAAGGAAATGGAAGCTGGGTCTGTACTGAGATTTGGTTTGAGACCGTCTTCTCCACCACATCCTCTCCCCTGCACGAAGATGGCCAGGAGTAGGGACATTTATGATGCCCCAGTGGATTTGCCTCTCACATGGTGGTGGGGAAAGAAGGAAGAAAGGTGGTGAGCAGGCAGGTGGGTTTAAGTGGAAATGTACCCCTAAATGTGCAGAGATTGGGGTGGCTGGGTTTCCCAGTGAAGCCTCTGCAGCAGCCCCCAGCCCTTGTAGGGTTGTGGCTGGGGGGCCCCTTTGTAGGTAAGGTGGAGCCTTTGGCTACTGTACCAGAACTTGTGGTGTTCCAGGAAACATGTCCCAGCTCTTCCCAGTGTCTTTGAAGTTTGATGCTGAGTGAAGCCTCCCAGGCTTTCCCTTGCCAAATAATATGCCTCTTCTCATCTGGGTAAGAGGCCCGAAGGCAAGGTGGACACTAGGCTAGGAAACTTCCTCCCACTGCTGTTGCAGATACTTTGGAATCGCTAATGACATGGTAATTATTTCAGCTGCCTGCAGGATGGGGAGAAGGCAGTGGCTGTCAGGCAGGATGCAGCACTAGCTAACTGTTCAGGACTGAAAGGAAATCTATGGAAAGCAACTGACTCCTTGGGAATTGGTTTGGGTGTACAATAACTCTGTTCAGGGCACTGTGTACTGAACCATTCTCTTGTTAAAAGCTTTGAGGAAGTGGCGTCTCTCCCAGGGATGGCACTCTGGAGCCAATCACCCCAGAAAAGTGCCCCTTACTGCCACAGCACCATCTTTTTAGGGAAGCTGTATAATTTAGCAAAGGGTTTCTCTTAGGTTACCTCAGCTGGGCTTGAAGAAACAGACCCAGGCATGCTTATGGTAATGAGAAACATGCTACCATAGTATTGATTTTATTTTTTTAGCTGTATTGATGTCTGGTTGTTTTGGTTTTTTTGGGTTTTTTTTCTCTGCAGCTTTGTGATGAATCTGGGAAAGGATCCTACCCTCCTTGGACTTCACTTCAATCCCCGTTTTGATGCTCATGGTGACGTGAACACCATCGTGTGCAACTCAAAGAAGGTGGAGGAGTGGGGTGCAGAGCACAGGGAGGGTGTCTTTCCTTTCCAGAAAGGGGGCACAGCAGAGGTGAGGCATGCATGTATTTTTATATTTATTTATTTATATATAAATATACACTCTCTGTACATGCTCTGGTGAAGGGAGGGTGTTTGGCACAGGACACCCAGCTGCAAGGGCTGTCTCAGAGCTATCTGTACAGGAGGTGGCTGGCTTCTCCTGCTTGGCCAGGAGGCACCACTCAGGGCTCTGAGCTCTGATGGAGGGTAAGGATCAAATGTTTAAGCTCCATCTGGCTCAAAGATGGTACTATTGAACAGAGCAGGGAATGGGCATCTCTTATTTGGGAGACCAAATAACATTCCTGCTGTTGATGAACAGGTTATTCTACTGAGCTTGTGCACCCTGTGAAACAGGGTGGCAGAGCAGTGCTGCAGAGGGGAGAGGCTTGAGGAAACTTTCTCTGACTTTTCCATTTGCCTTGCAGATCACTTTTAGTATCAACCAAAATGATGTGACAGTCCACCTGCCAGGCCATCAGTTCACGTTCCCTAACCGACTTAACCTCTCTGTCTTTGACTACTTTGATACACAAGGGGACTTCACACTCCAGTCCCTCAGCTGGGAATAACTTCCTCTGACACCTCCATCTCAAAGATACAGACAAAGCAATCAATAAATAAAAGTTTTGGTGTACTAAGTCTCAAAATCTAATCTGTTTAATATGCAAGTCCTCATGGGTTGGGCACCTTGCTGGGAGTGGGTGGACAGGGGTAGCCAGTTTTGTTTGAGTGCCATAAGTGGATGCAATTGTCCCAGCCTTGGTCCTTGAAAAGTCATGGATGGAGAAGAGCATGAAGGTTAAAGGCCTGGGAAGACAGAAGGTTAAAAGTCCAAGGAGAGTTGCAGGAGGAGGCATTGGGGCTAATTGTCACTCGGGGGACAGGAAAAGTGTCCCTTAAGCAAGGTCACCTGCTATTGAGGTCTAGACTGACACCTTACACTGCCTGAATAAATTAACTCAACCTAAACTAAGCACTCCTGGCTGACATCAGACAGCACTGAGTGGCTGGGCTAGGTGAGCCTGGTGGGGCATGGAGTGAGGGGAGAGTCCTCAACTATGCTAGTTTTGGCTGCAGCCTTCTGTAGAGGCTGGTCCTACTCCTCTGTCTGCTTGGAACCTCTTACTGCTGTATGGAGACAGTAGAAAAGCTGCCTTGCTGGGTGTGGCAGAGCATGTAGAGGGTTCCTCATGCAAATCCTTTCTTCCAGTAACTGCAGGAGCACAGTGTTGTGCTGTGGCACAGGAGGGCAGTAACGTGGAGGTGTCTGGTTTTATTCTTCCCCTTGTGCTTTGCCTGCTCCATCCAGAGCTGAGGGAGGCAGCAATGTCCAGCTGGAGTGTGGGATGCTAAGGATGTGTGCTCTATGGTTTTGTCCCTGTTTTACTTGGCCTAAATGAACCTGAGCACTTCTCAGTCTAAACTGAGGCTAGACTCTGAGGAGTCTGAGGCAGTCAGGAATGTTTGATGTTACTGCATGGCTGCCTCGGGCACTCTCTCAGTCTAATGCTGCCCTGGTGCTGCTGCTGAGCACGCTGTGCCTGGTGGGTATGGGAAAGGTGGGATCTGCCCTATCCACAGCGCACAGCAGTTACCAGGTCAGTCTGGGATGAAAGGCTTGGCCACAAGCAACACAAAGCACTAACAATTTGATGTTCTACAGGATTCCCTGCAGGCCTGGCTGGGTAAATTCCTCACATTAAGCAGTTGCAGAGCAGCTGGAGAACAGGGACTTTCCCCTGCAGCAGCCGTACCTGCCACTCTTATTTCATAATTCATGAGGCCCTGACAGGTCCTGTGCCCCAGGTACCCGTGCAGAGAGAGGCTGGGCTGCTAGGAATTGTGGGTCTGAGGAAGAAGAGAGATGAGATGAGAGCTCGGCTGAAATGTAGGAACATTTGGGGGGGGTACAAGCAACTCAAGGCTCTGCAGGTGGATCTCTTGAAGTCCTGTATCACCCAAAGCCCATCTGCTTTGGATGATCACTTCCACACTCTTTTTAGGGTTACATCTACAATTGTAAATGTGACATCTAGCATTGCCACCCTGTGCACAGGCATGGCAGAGGGACAGCATATCTTGGGGACTCTTCCCATGGGGTGATAAGGATGAAGCCATCCTTTCTGGAGAAGAGAGGCTCAGGAGTATGGAAATGAGCCATGCTAGGCTAGATGGTCTCAAAGCAAGAGACCTGGCTCAGTTTACACGATGGTGTTGACGCAGTCTGGCAGACTGGGGTGCATTTGGTAGGCCAGAGAACTGAGTATTTCCCTCAACCACAGCAGGGCCATGGCACTGGTGAGGGTACCATGAACTGTCATGATGGATGCAGAGAAGAGCTCTCTCCTTGCAGCTTCCTCTGCTGGGCTGATCTTGAAAGCTGAGCAAACATGCTGGACTCCCTGGGCTGTACTACGGGGGGACCTCACAATGCCTCTTAATTGCACTTGGCAATCTTTCTTTAGATTCTTCAAAGATTTTTTTGTGACAGTTTCTTGAAGAAAGCTCAGTAGTAGCTTTACCACAGGAGTATGAAGCTTAGTGAGGTCTCCTGCTAGCGTGGCTGTTTCTTGAAGTGACTCACCGTTCTTGTGAAATCTATGACTCACTGTTGTCCTGACTTTGTTATGGCTTGGCCCGTTGCTAGCAAGGAGATGAGGGGTGGCAAAGGTTCCCCAGATATATAATTTAGACATATCGAAGCTGACTGCTCCCTTCCACCCACTCCCCAGCCTTGTGCAAGGTGGAGGCTGGTGTGTGAGAGCTGAAGGATCTGAGGATGGAGTCAGAATCCCTGAGACAAGCACTCTCCCGGCCCAGCTGAGCAGGATGAGCAGCCATGCAAAGGGGAAAGCACTGCAACAACATTGATGGAAGACACTGCATGCTGGCATGGAAGGTGACACACTTTTATTTCTCAACATGACCCCAGCCAAAGGTCAGCTGTTCCCAGCCTGCTCATCCCTCGCTTTCCCTGAAAGCCAGGGGGATGCCATGGCTTCCCGCAGCCTGCTGAGAGGGTGCTGCAGGCCGCGCCCCGCCCGTCCCAGCGCGGCCGCAGGGTGTAGAGGAAGGGGTTGACACAGCTGTTGCCATAGGCCAGGCAGGTGACTCCAAAGTTAAGGTAGGCCTGGGCAGTGGGGCCGATGCCCAGCCCCTCTCCCTGGTACAGCCCGGCCAGCTGCCAGGCCCAGAAGGGGAGGAAGCAGGCCCAGTAGGCTACCACGATGGCAGAGATCCTGGAGAGGAGACGCTGGGCCTGGGCCCGGCCGGCCACTGGCAGCCCCAGGCGCCAGGCTGAGGACTGGTATGCCCGGGCCAGGCGGGTGTAGACGATGGCCAGCACGGCGCCGGGCGCCAGGACGCTGGTGGTGAACAGCACTGTCAGGTAGAGGCGGAAAGCTGATGGCGTCCAGGTGGGGACGCAGATGCGCTTGCGGGGGCCCTCCCCGTCCCGCAGCTGAGTCATCACCATCATGGGGGCTGTGAGCAGGAGCGAGAGGAGCCAGAGGATGGCGCTGGCCAGTTTGCGGTAGGCGTCGCTGGCCCGCAGAGGCTTGGCCACCGCCCAGTACCTCTCCAGGCTCATGGCGGTCAGGAGGAAGATGCTGGCGTGCATGGTGAGGAGGTCCAGGCTTAGCAAAAGCCTGCAACCCACATCCCCAAAGAACCAGTCGTGGGCGAAGTAGGTGCAAACCACAAAAGGGATGGTGGAGAGGTACAGGAGGTCAGCCAGGGCAAGGTTGATCATGTAGACCCCCAAGGAGCCTGCTGAGCAGCCTGCCACCCTGCCAGAGGCCACTGCCACTGTGTAGATGTTCCCCACCATCCCAGTGAGGCATATGAGCAGCAGCACTGCACCCAGCGGCCCTGTGACCAGGCTGTCTCCTCCCAGGACATTGCTGTCATCACCCCCACCACTGCCTTCCTCCAAGAAACTGCCACCCTTGGGATCCTCTCTAGGACTTGGGCTGATGAGAGAAGTGTTGTAAGACATCTTTGGGTAAGTTGAGCAAGAGCAAATCAAGCTCTCAGAAACCTGTTCCTTCCTCCTGCCTTCTGCCCGCCTTCCACCTTCACTGTATGGGAAACGTCTGTCCTTAACAGCAAAGCAGCCAAGGGAAGAATGGGGAGAGTCCATCAGACACAGACAGGGTGCTCCAGAGAAGTCTATTCCTCACCTCCAGCTGCCCAGTCCAGTTTGCTGATGTTGTCCATCACAAGCTCTGTGCAGTTGTTTTCCTTAACCATGAACGAGCCAAGAAAGGGACACTGCCTTTTCCTTCAAGACCAATACATGCAAGATAACCTCTGCCAGCCAGGAGGAAATGTCTCTTTTCTTCACTACCTCATCCTTTGTTGCTTCTCCAGAGTTTGCTGGGCCCACAGAAACAGTGGATGAACAAGTAGATTTCTTCTCCCAAGTCTGTGTGAGCTCAGCTCAGCTCAGCTCAGCTCCGCTCAGACAGACTTTGGAGAGGTGGGCCCTGCCCCAATGAACCAGCCCCCTGAGAGCTGCCTTGACCACTGCAGGGAGGAATGTGCCTGACTCACAGCTTCACACACCGGTGTGAACACAGTTCCCAATTTATACTGGGCTTTTAGCCACTAGCTGAGGAGCCCCACTGCCTCCCTCCTCTTTCTGGTAGACATGCTTTCTTCCCCCATATCTTCCTGCACCTTTATCTTGCTCTGTCTTCCTTCTTGTTCTTGTTTCCCTTTCTTTTTTGCATTTCTCCATGTACAGTTGTCCTCATTTGAGACAGGAGACAACTGAAAGACAAGATCCCATAATACAGCAAGGAGGGTGTAAAGCATCATGCTGTGGCTTTAGAAGGGAAACAAGGGCCAGCCCTGGAAGTGCAATAGGCAGGGAGCAGCCACACAACTCCCTCTAGCCAAGCCAGACTGAAAGAACCTGTCCCCCGTTCCCTCCCAAGGACATCAGCGCCCTTTGAGGTTTGGGTGTGGTGGATGTAGTCCCCAGTTTGCAAGCAGGCCCACCAGATGGTAGGACATCTCACCTTTTCTGTCCTGGCCCTTTCCCACCTTTGCCCTCAAGTCAGCAGCAAGCTCCTAAAGACTCAAAGGACTGAATATTTTACACTCGGTCTTTCCTTCCTCTCCACAAAGACCATCCTCCTCCTCTAAGCTTTCCCCCTGCTTCCCTGGAAGCCCGGGGAAGCTGCCTCGCCTCAGAGCAGGGAGCAGAAGGCCATCACGTAGGCACCACCGCCTTCTAGCGAGACACCATCGCATGACACCCACACCCCATGCCGCCCTGCCCTTTGCTCACTCACATCGGAGCCTCCTTGGCTCAGGGAAGACACGCTGGCACAGCATTTGTAAGAGACAGATGTGCCATACTACACATACTCAGCTGTTAGCTCAGGGTTTCAGGCCACTCCAGCCACTCTTTGCATCATCAGTGTGTTAGCTTCATTGTGGCTGAGTCAAATGTCTGCTCATATCCAGCGGTGGTAATTCGGCAGAAACGGGAGGAGGAGGAGGAGGCATCCCATCAGTACTCTCCTAACTGTGCAATGACCTTTGGTATTCAGGAAAATCATGCTCCAAACTGGGAGAGATAGCAAAATGCAGTGAAAATATACTTCTAGGTGAATATTTCCACTGCACCATGGGAGCAGGGTGAGTGATGCTTCTTCTCATCCAGGAAGTTTATGCTCCCAACAGATTGTGGTGGTCTTGGCACAGAGTGGGGTCCCCAGAGAAGCAGAGGGGCACTGTGAATCTGCCCATTTGGCTGTGATGGGAACAATCACAGTCCACATGCCCCAGGAAATACAATGAACAGCTATGGCTTTTTGCTTGATCATCTGTACTTTTTTCCCAAGAAACAACCTCATACCTCAACAGTTAACATGTCAGCTAGTTTAGGAAGTTAAAATAAATTACAATGGGATTTTTTATTTATTTCTTTAGGAGCTAATTAAAATACTGGTTGTCTCATTAATTCCAGTTAGCTCCCCTTAAAACATGAGATACCTTCTCTCACACTGCCTCTGTAAAACGCAAACACATCAGATACTACAGCCACCAGCAGAACTCAGCTACTCCTTCCAGCATGGGAAACACAGCTCTCCCAAGAGAGCTTTAGGAGATGAGCTTTAAGACATGAACCATGGGTTGATTTAGTGTTTCAGGCTAACTCTTACTAATAGAATATGAACACACAGATATGTATGTGTGATATACAAGATAAACATATGCAATGTGCAGGTCAGAATGAAAGTGCCAGGCCTTTGACATACAGAGAATGAGGGAGCAGAGATCCATGTATTACTAAATTCAGGCATCAACCCTAGGCTCTAGTAGAGACAGCAGACTCTGAACTCTATACACGTTATCAGCTCCTCTCTGCAAGTCCCAAGCCCTCTCCATTGGTCTGACAGAGACTCAAGTTTGGCAGCTGATCTTCAGTGGCATGAATATCCCTCACAGTATCTTCCCTAGGGCAGTATTCCACCTCCATCACTTTGTGTTATGTGTGTGCACGCACACATTATCCACATACCCAAATGTATATCCACATTATTTTTGAGATGATCTCTTAATCCCCTCTGAAGCATTTGGGGGAAGGTCTGCACACAAATGTTGTCTGAAGAAACTTTCAAGCCTATACACGGCAGAAGGAAGCAGGCCTCACATTTGGCTGTTAGGGTACATCTTTTAAGTGACCTTTCTCAACCACTGCACTAACTGATCAAATATTTAGATGTTTCACATCTCTGTCACCAGTAAGTATGATATTTCTTGTAAAGAAACAGGCTCTTTTAGTCCAGCAGCCCCTGTAACCCGCTGTGGTTCCTGGCTCTAGCCAGGCAGCTGTTTTCTTGCATCAGGTGGGTGGCTGTCTGCAGTTCCATGCAGGAGTGATGCTAGGTCCCATGTCCAACATAGTAAGTGCCAAAGTTTTCAAGGCCTGACTGACAGGCAAGACCTGTCAGCATCCAGTCAGATCACAGCAATTTAACAGGGACAGATTGTACTGAGGATTCAGACGCACAAAATCTTGCACTTGAAAAGAAGCAGCTTCATCAGGCCCTCAAAACAAAGTGGATATTCTATGGGGGCAAAAGTGCTTCAAAGGGTGCTCCAAGAGCACTGTGTTTCCTGTCCTGACAGCCACCCAATAGGACCAGGTAGAGTTGAGTCATAGCAAGATTCCTGCATGGCTTCCTAGGATTTAAACTTGAAGTAGGCTTCAACTGTAGTGAAGAAAAAAGATGGTGCATTAGGGCAATACCCTGAATGGGAGTGGCAGGAGGGGAAGGAAACAGCATCCAGGCACTTACTTGCATATTCCTGTGGTGTCATGGCCTGGTTGATGACACTAGTGAAGGCTCTGATCCACTCCAGCTGGTCAGTCTCTGTCTCACAGGTGAAGAGGTATTCCCGGTCAGGGGTGACAATGGTGATGCCATAGTGCCAAGAGAAGTTGCCCTGTGTCCCTGAAGGCAATCCCTTCTGGACGCTGTATCCATTCTCTCCACTGCCCACAAATACCTCACCCTTAGCAAACGCATCCTGCACATCAGGAGGGAAAGACAGTGATTGATGCAATCCCAGAAGAACAAGGGAATCATTACAGTGCATCTAAGGACAGGAGGAGAGTGTGTGAGGATCAGGGATGTAGCAGGAAAAGGTTTTGGAGGAGGTCAGGGGATTCAGAAGGGCAGTGAGTCTGTGTCTAAAGGCAGTAGTGAAAAGGAAAAAAATAAGGGCATAAATCTCAAGAGGTCTGAGAGAGGAACTGCTCTCATCTCTCTGTGTCACCCTCCTATCACCACTTTTACACTGCTGCCCTCCCTGTTCCCATTGTTTGCAGGCAGTGAAACAAACACAGAAAGCACGTGATGAACTAAAAGGGATGGAAAGGGGAAGACCTGGAGTCCATTCATAGCAGCTGGAAAACCGGCAAGCCACCCTTAGTGCAGAGCACAGACTCTGTGTGCACTGTGACCCTGCCCTCAGCACCGCTGGCTGCAGCTGCCCGGCGGTCACATCTCCCTCTCACCAAAGGATCTTTGAAGTACATGAGCCTGCGATGATCCAGCGTGAACCAGCGCTTCTTAAAAGCCTCTCTCTGCTGCGAAGAAAAGAGGTGACGTGTGAGGGGACAGTGCCCTCTGCTGCGAGCAGTGCGAATGGATACCCCAAACTCATCCCAACCACTTGAAGCAACCTCCTCCTCGCCCTTTCCGAGCTGAGAGTGGAGGTCAGTATAGAGTTATTCAGTCCCAGCTGCTCTCCCCAACTCCTGAGCTTCGATGAAGGACCCCAGAGTTGAGACAGGAGAAATCTGGACACTAAATACCTGTAAGGTCACGCACACACAGACACATGCAGAGAGATCTGTTGCTCTGGGAGAAAGCAGGGACTCTGGCTTCATCTACTTTCACATGTGTCCTTCCCCTTCCTTTTATTCTCCCCTCCCTTGGTGCACACACACTGTTCTCACGGGTGTCTAAAGAGTCAGGGGGGAATGAGGAAACAGCAGGAGAAAAACACTGAAGTAGGGAAAGCCAGTGGTGCTCTGGCAGGCCCCTGTTAGATTTTTTTCTACCATAGCAGCTTACCTTGGGACCAGTCTTCTCCATGTATCCCTCCTTCAAGAAGTTTCTTGTCAGACGATTTTTAATCTGACAAAATGGCAAGAGCAACATTGACTTCGCTGTGCCTCTTCGCTATTCATTGCCCTTCTCCACCCTTCTATTCTCCCAAATTCAGTCACCTACTAAATTTATATTTCACAAATTGCCTAGCTGGGCATCACTTCTGCCTCCAAAATGCCCAGAAACAGAAGAGAGCAGTTGTTTTCTGACCACCACAGGCCCTTTTAAAAACACCTTCTCATCCCTCTATCTTTACCCTGCAATTTCCACTTCCATGCCTGGGGTTATAACAGCAACTAATGAGCTCTTTTATCACATAAGCAGCAGGAGACCCAGGACCTCTCTCCAGTGCTGCCTTACCTCATTATCGCTGGCAATGGGAAATGCTACCTTCAGGTAATGGAACTGCACAGAGCGGATGGCGTTGAACCAGTCCACTACCTCCTGAGGATGGAACAGGACAGGACAGAAAGCTTAGCCAGAGCAACAGTGGGGGCATCTAAATTCACCCAGCTGCACCCAACCCTGTGTTAACTACAAACACTGTCAGCTCTCCCTCTGCAGCATCTCCCTCACGTGCACACAGCCAGCACAGCTGCCCCATACCCCACATGCACAGGCAGCACATCTTCTGTAGAACTCCTCCCACACAAACCAACTCAGCCAGTGCTCCTGCCCTGCTCCCTGCAGCAAAACTCTCTCACAGATACAAACACAGAGCCAGAACCCCCACCCTATTACCTACAGCAACTCCCACTCACACACCCCATCCTACCCATGCTTCATGCTATTTAATATCAGCAGCTCCTCAAAGCACCTCAATGGCTTTGCAGTGTTTGATGCTAAAACCAGATACCTTTCCACTTTCATGGTAGACAAATATATTCCGGGTCTTATTGTCTTTGAGATAGGTGATCTGCAGGCCATTGGGGTTCCCAATCTTCTCTGGCTGGAAGGTAGCATTGATGACATCTATTTTAACAT
Source organism: Dicaeum eximium (assembly GCA_013396995.1). Lineage (NCBI taxonomy): Eukaryota > Metazoa > Chordata > Aves > Passeriformes > Dicaeidae > Dicaeum > Dicaeum eximium. The sequence continues at coordinate 1,546,591 of VWZP01009871.1, read as the reverse complement.
TGATTTTGGGTTCTTTGGCCTGAAAACAGAATAGCATTGACCATGCATGAGCAATCCTAGAAGGAAAGAGACCTGAGCTACTGATTAAGTGGAGTAAGGCAGGGTCAGATGCCTAACCTAGGTGGAGAACCTTGTACTTGGCCTTTTTAAACCTTCTGAGGTTCATATCAGCCCACTTCTGGAGCTTGTCCAGGTTCCTCTGGATGGCATGTCCTGCTTCTCCCTACCCTGAGCCATTCCCTCCCTTGTGACAGTATTTTAGCTCTTGCTCCACTCATTTCAGAGAGATGAATGAGCAGAAAAGTAGCCCCCCTCAAAACCAACCAGAGGAAAGGTTTTTGCCAACTTGGCTCACAATGGGGTGAAGTTGGTTCCAGGAATGGTGCAGGATTATACATCCAGGCAAATGGACAGGAGTGAAGTGAAAGATCAGTCCTTTTCTCAGTAGTGAGGGAAGCACAAAGGGAGAGCATGAGGAAAAGTCACTCTGACAGTGGGAAGGGGACCCTTCTCCTTAGTGACATGTTTTGTTCTCATCTCTGAGCTGGGATGAGCAAGGCAACCTCAGAAACATGCGTAGGAGGTCAGAATATCTCTGACCCCGCTGCTCTGGGTGGAGTACACACTGAGGTGGGAGTAGACCACCATACTCACATCCTGCTTGGTGAAATACTTCAGACATCCCTCTCTCTCAGACAAGAGGAACTTGCGGGGTAGGAACTGCCCGTTGTCTCGACCTCGCTTCCACAGGATGCCTTCCTTCACCCCTTGGAGCAGAAAAGCCACTTATAATAGCATTCCCCCACAGGCATTGTAGGCATCAGAGAGCTGCATGCAGCCTGGGGCCCAGCCACCCCTCTGGGACAAAGAACATGATGGACTATTGCTGAGAATAAACACTTCAGATGTTTCACCTCTGACTTACAACTAAAGATGGGGGTGTTCCCATGTTTGCAGTGCAGATAAGAGCTCACCAAAAGGCATCCCCAGATTCTTCCCACCTCCTAGTCCTGCTCCCACTACTGCCTCTGCCAGAGCAAGAGCAGTCTCCTGTGAACACCAGAGTCCTGGCCCATGCAGACTCTGGTGTGGGACTAGAACTTTTCCCACTTGACTCTGCAGGCTCTTGAGCTCCAATGCCCTTTGTCACAGGACTGGCAGTGCCATTTCAAGGACAACTGCCATGGTTAGAGGGGGTGGCATGCAGCAGGACAGATCTTCTGTATTGTAGATGTCTGTCTCCACCAAGACAACAAATGTCTTTGAAAAATGCCACCTGGTTTTCAAGCTACCTGTGGCAGTGCCAGCCTATGCTGTCCCCAATTTAACACCCCCAAAACTACGCCTGTACCAGTTCAGTTCTCAGGAGTACTTGTGGGATTTGCAACACTGACACCCCATGATGCTCAGAAGTTTCCAGCAAAGGCAACAGGCAGGATGTTTTGATGCTGTGTTCTGCTCTTACCATCAGAACATGGCAGCTGTTTTCCCGGCTCAGTAAATTCTTTGCGTTCATATTTGGCCCGTATCCACTGTTCTCTCAGCACTCTATGGAGAGAGGTGACAGGTAGCTCAGAAACGAACTAGAGGAATTAGAGGAACAGAGAATTGCCCTTCCCCCTTTATTTCTGCATGCAGCAACTTACTGGCAGTCATTGTAGGTTGGCTGGTAATAGTAAATAGGGATATGAGCTTCATATATGGCTTTAGTCACAGCATTCCCATGCTTGGCCAGAAACTGCAGAGTTAGACAGAGAGTTAGTGCCTTGCCTTTGACACAGACTCATGTTGGACCTTTTCTTTCCTGACCCACTACAGGGTTAGATGCACATCAAACTCTAATGGAGCATTCTCTTTCCCCTTCATTGCAATATCCCAGCGTTCTGGCTGCAGGAAGGTGGGTCTGAAAGGTCTAGTCTACTCTCAGACATTACAGTGATTGCACCTGAATCAACAGAGTGCCATAAATGTCACTTCCGTAAGGCTGTGTGCACACGCATTCAGTGGATTTGCTGCTATGCCCCACATTTCCTGGAAAATTCAACAACAGCTCTGCAATGCCATCTGGAAGGACATTCCAACCTCTTCCAAAGAACAACAAGACACAGAATATTTTCTTTAGATCTCCAGAAAATATTTTCAGTCCCCTGAAGATTAGCGAGTTGAGGAAGCTGTAATGGGGAGAAGTCAAGTTCTTATAAGTGCCATTTTTCTGAAGAGATCATAATATATCTGGAAATTTTTCTTGGAGAACGGAATTGGCCAAGATTTTCCCCTTGAACTGCTGAAATCAAGAGGAGATCTTGAGGCTGGATGACCCTGGCAGCAAGTGGAAAAGGAGTAATTTGAAGCAACAAAGACCCGAAACCTTAGTAAGATACATTGCAAGAGCTCTGTACTTGCCAAAAAGTAACAGGACATGAGGAGACACCTAAGGCAAGTGTATCCTCCTTCTCCCAGTGGGCTGTGGGGAGTTATCCCTGATTATTAGGAGTAGAAAAGAGAATGATTAAACCAGATTACATTCCAACTCTGTGAGGTCAAAGGACTAATTTGGCCAGGACACTGAGTGTATAGCCTAGTCCAAACCACCTGCCCTGCCCATGGGGATAAAGATCTCACCTGCACCTGAGCATCATCCCAGTAATCCATCCTCAGGGATTTGACTTTGCTGATGCTAGGGATGTTGCGGTGAATTCCTGAACAGCTGAGGCATATAAAGACACCCAAAGTAGAGGATGCCCAGTCAGGATCTGAGAATATGGAAAAGGGTATAACTAGAAGTGGTGAATATCCCTGGGAGATATGCCTCACCTGAGAATGTAGTCCTGAGAAACGGTTTCATCCGAGCTGAGTAATTAACAGCCAAGGCATGGGTGCCAGTCAGGAAAAAACACAGCTCTTAGTTCTTCATTCCACATTGCAATCACTTTGACTGAATTTTTAATGACCTTTATCTTGAAAAACCCCAAAGTGCTCTGTGAACTCCCTTTGTGTAAAGGATAACCCAGAGAAAAATGAAACCACCTCTAGGAAAAGACCCCAGGAGCTATTTAGTGCGTCACAGCAAAACCCTTACAGTGTTTAGCTCCAGAAGTGGAAAACAACTTGAATCTAAAACTCTCCTGGAATAATTAAATAGGGCAAAATGGTACTAATTTGCCCAGTCTTAATTTGGCTTGGGTAGCACACTCTTTTTGGATGTGTATGATGGGTGTTTTTAGCAGCACTTGTAAGACCTCAAACTGGGTACCCTTCTTAGAGGGCAAGCCCTTCAATAAATGAGATTTCCTAGGCAACCATGGCAGGTTGTCAGTTCAGAGCTGAGTCACAGCAGAGACAATGCCCTCCTGATTCATGCCTTCCTTCTGGAGAAGTTAGGATTTCACTGGGAGCTTTCCTGTCAGGTCCTGACTGGGCATGACCTCGATTTGCATTTGAGATCTGACATGACTACAACCCACGGTGCTGCAGCTATGCAGCCCCTGCTAATCTGGCACTCCCACATCCCTGTTCTTCCCACCAGTGCTATGGCAGCATCTTCTCCCTCCTCCCTTGCCAACCCACCTCGAGGGAGAGGAAATGACTACCCAGAGCAATGCCTCCCCTTTCCCTCCACCCCAGGCTCCTGTGCAGTCCAGATAGCCAGCACTAAGTGGCTGCTAGAGATCAACCCTAGCTCCCTGCTTCCAACTCTTCCTCCAGCGTCCTTCGGGGACTCACCTGGCTTCCCACAGTCTGCACACAAAGAGTTCTCTGCTCTTTTCCACACTTCATTCAGGGCCTTCGTGCTCCGCTCGTTTCCTCCAGCCATCACCTTGGAATGGTATCCCTCCAGGCAGGGCAGGACAGGGCCAGGAGGGCAGCTGCCTGCACCTTATGCACCTGCAGGCCAACCCAGTGTGTTATCCAGGAGAGAAGGAGCCACCAGAGAGACAGGCTCTGACAGACAGACAGAGGAAAAAGAGGGAGGCAAGATAAGCCTAAGGTTAAGGTTAATGGAAAGGGTACAGAGGCCTGTTGGTGCACCTGAGCCGGCTGAGCACAGGCAGGGCAAAGAGGCTGGAGGCTGAAGTGCACCCAGACTGTGCTGAGGAGTGAGGAGGAGGAGGAGACCTGCCCAATGGGCGTGGAGGGAAGTGCAGCAATTAACCACAGAACTGGTTTTTCCACATTTCTGCTGGTGAAAGGACAGACCAGGAAAAGAGTGCAAGCAGCAAGGGAGCTGATAAAGGAAAGCTGGCTGTGGACAAGTGACTGCCAGGCTGTGACAGGACTCCTGTCAGGACTCTGTGGGCTGGGGAGGGGCTGGCTTTGGCTGCCCCCACAACACTGCAGAAGCTTCCACAGAAGTCAGCTGGCCACCACACAGACATTGCACCCATTTTTAAGGCAAGAACAGGGGAGCAATAAAGGTTCAGGAGCTCAGCCAGTGTCACTCTAAGCCACCAGAACATGGCAGTCTTGATGCCCCCACCAACTCATGCCAGTAGCTTTCTCCACCACTACAGAAATCATGGCTGTCCAGACTTGGACACAGCATCAGAGCCAAGACCCATCTCCACAAATGCCTTCCCCGGATAAGAGGAGCAGCACATGCTCTGCTAACACCAAGAAATGACAATAGCTTGAAATAAACTCAGAGCTCTATGATGCTCACTTGAAGAAGTGCAGATGTTAACTATTCGGAAGAGTGACGTGTATTAAAGAGATGTGGATACAAAACACTCCGGAGTGTCAGAACGAGTCTCAGACTGTGAGATCAGGTATATACTATATATATGTATAAAATATGTGCCATATTCTCCGCACAAGCCAGCGCCACAGAATCTTTTGCTGAGAGGAAGCTGAAGAGGAGTGTACTCGGAGGCTCCCATGCCTGAAGCAAACCCCGTCCAGCCCAGGCCGACTCCAGGGCCGAGAACAGGCCATGCTACGCCCGTGCGCTGGCTGCGCTGTCCCGCCCGGAGCGGGGGCTGCGGACAGCACTGCCGGCCTTCCGGCGGAAGGGGCGGGCGGCAGCAGCAGCGGCAGCAGCGGCAACGTGGGGCCGCCATGGGCCGCAAGAAGAACAAGAAGGGTCCTGGCGGCCGCGAGGGACGGCTGGTGGTGACTTTCGACGAGAAGCAGCGGAGGTGAGGCCGGGCAGGCCCCAGAGCGGGAGGCGGGGAAGGAAGGCACCCCCGCTCGCTAAAAGCCGGGCGGTTCTGTGTTCTCGGCGGCAGGGAGTACCTGACCGGCTTCCACAAGCGGAAGGTGGAGCGGAGGAAGGCGGCGCTGGAGGAGATCAAACGGAAGCTGAAGGAAGAGCAGAAGAAATTAAAAGAGGAGGTGAGGGAAGGGTCTTGTGTCGCTCCTCGCCAGGGCGGGCAGTGATCGGGTCAGGAGGGGAGGGCAGAGGCGCCGCATGACCTGTTTCCATTTCTCAGCGGCACCAGGAGTATATGAAGATGCTGAAAGAGAGGGAGGAGGCGCTCGGTAGGTGCTGGGACCTCGGTGGGGAGGGAGGTGGGCGCCCGTGGTCCGACAGCCTTGGCTGGGGGTTAGGAATTGGGGCAGGGATGCTCGCACGCTGTCCCACAACAGCTGCTCGGTGCTGTCGTGTTCCCCAGACAAGCTGGGCAGCAATCTGGGCAGTGACCCCGCAGCCCTCTGTCCCAGGAATCATGAGGGTTGTACAGAAAGGAAGGAGCAGGAGGACATCTCCAAGGTGTCACCACGTCCCTTCACGGGGGAGAAGGAGCTTGCCCTCAAGGCTTGCAGTGCCAAGCCCCTCTGCTCTTTATCCCTGCATGTCAAGGCTGGGTGTCTCCCCAGCCCAGCATGGTGCATCAGGAACAAGTGAGTTTATCCTGTGAAAAGTTGGGCACTTTGCAGTGCAGGATTTCTTGTGTTCCCAGAGGAGGCTGATGAACTGGAGCACTTGGTGACATCGCGGACAGAGTCTGTGAACATCGACCACCCAAACCACATCGTAACAGTGACCACCATCAGTGACCTGGACCTCTCAGGGGTGCGCCAGCTGGGACTGACCAGCCCCGTGGTAAAGCCTCTTCCTACCTCTCTGTATCAGCTGTACACACTCCTGGGCCTGGCGAGGTCGGGCTGGTGGTCCCTGAGTATGTCCAAGGCCTTGCAGCTGGCTGGGAACAGGGATGAAAAGGGAAACTCATAACTTTTATATTTTTCTACAATTTAAATTGGGCCTCTAAAGAGAAGGAAATGTTCTGTGTGAATAGCTCATTCCAAACCTCGCTGGAGCCCTTTGCTAGTCTCAACTGACCCTTAAAGGAAAAGTGTTGAAAAGCATTAAAAGTGTTACTGGACTGGATGGCAGCAGTGTAATACTTTAAAGGCTGATACAAGACAAGCAGCAAGATTTCAGACTTTGCTGCATGGCCTGCCCTTGACCTCTTTCCTGTGTCCTGTTCAGAAATATTATTGTTAGCATGAGGAGGCATTTCTCCATAATCCCGTGCTTGGACCACAGATAAGGCAACAATTCAGTTCTGGTTGTGGTCACTTTTATGCTCAAAATGTGTTGTAACTAAGAGCTTGTATTTGTTTCATAGAGACTCTCAGGTATTGGTTAATTGGCTTATATTTGTAAAGTCTTCTAATCTAAAAGTCTACTCAAAGAGGTCTTGTAGTAATTTAAGCAAAATAGTAATTTAAGCAAATTTAACAGTAATTTGAGCAAAAGCCAAGACCTTTGGTTCATTCAAGTTTAAACTTCAATCGCATGGCCATTAAGATCGTGCTGAAGTGCTTAAGATCGTGCCTAGGATCTTGGGATGGATTAATGTAGGACATTTCTGGTTGTGCCTTTCTGCGGGACTGCAATAGGAAACCTTGACACTTGGACAGCAAGGAGTGTGGAGAATTGAAAAATCTTCATCTGTGACTAGTTAGTTCACAAAAGAGGATGAATCCAAGAAGGCAGTGGAAACACCAGAATCACAAAAGTGCTTTCTCTTTAAGGGAAAAACTGATGGATCTGAAGAAGAGAAAGGGGAGGAGGTGGTGAACAAGCCTGTGAGAACAATGCCCAAGAAGTCCAGAAACCCTTTCCTGTCAGAAAAGTATGTACAGATTCCTTCAGGCCTTGGCTGTTCTGCGCTGGAAGCCGATGGGAATGTTGGGTTCCGGGCAGATGCCGGCAGGGGACGCTGGCGGAGCGCGGTCCGCACGCCCCGCTCCTCTCCGCTCCCGCCGCCGCGGTGATGGGCGGGAGGAGGGTGGGCTTCGTGCTCACCTCTCGCCTAGTCCTTCATCGCGGCACATTCCGCAGCGTGCAGAGCTTGTCCCCAGGGCTGAAGGTCAGAGGCTCCCAAAGCTGAAAGCTAAGGCGTTCTCCGCATTTTTCAGTATCCAGGTTGTACAGCTGCTTTGAGGGTGTGGAGAGTCGCTTTAACTCTGTGGGGTCTGGGCAGCACAATGCTCACAACATTGTTTTGAGCAATTACATTAACAACATTAATTTTTGTTGTTGCTGGGCATGGAGACTTGCAGGTTTCCTGCATAGCTTGGAGTCCCTCTGGGACTTGCTGTGTCTGGCAGCCATTCCTGCTGGGCCACACAGAGCTCTCCAGCTATTGTTGTGGTGTCGCCTTGCTTCTGCAGGCTTTGGTCTCCAAACATTTTTCTCTTTCTGCCCTGCACAGGATCTCTTCTCTTACTGCCACGCTGCACATGCACAGCCGGAAAAAGACAAAAGGAAAGAGATCTCAGCGTGGGCAAGGCCCACGTAAGAAAATGCAGAAGTCCAGTACAGGACGAACCACCAAGACTCAGCGTCGGAGGCTGACTGGCAAAATGGGCCGTGATCAAGATTAATAGAGAAACTAAGGTTCAGACCACCAGCTGGGACAGTGCTCCACATCTGGCCTGCTGCTCTTTGGGACCCTGGCATTGTGGGCAGGCACCTTGTTTACATGGCATTCTGACTAGCCAGTAACCCAGTTCAGCCTTTCTGTAGACTCCTGAGCACTGGCCAGGGTGACTAGACACTCTACCCATTTATTTTTGCAGATCTCCAGCTAAGTGTCTGGACACCACAGAATCTCTTAAAAACTGCTGAAGGTCAGGTTCTCTATTTGGCGTAACCCTTCTGTCCTTGGTCCCCCCGCTTCAGAGCTGATACTTGGCTTTATCAAAGAAGAAGATCTGGGGCAGGGTGCAACAGGCACATCATTGTCAGGGCAATTTGAGAGACTTGGGAGAGCTCTGCTTGCACTCCTGCATCAGTGCCCTGGCATTTCTGCTGTGCAGTAAATCCTTTTTCCATGGAGACATGGTGTCATCTTGTCTCCTGTGTTTCTTCACCACACAACACAGTGCCACACCTGAATGCAGGGGTACTTTTTGTTTGGTACTTGTGCCAGGTGAAATTGGGTAACTTTGTGAATAAATTTGAAGTCATTTTGCTAAGAAAAAAATATCTGTGACTTTTTTGAAGCGTAACAGGAACAGTGCTAACGTCAGTACCAGCTGGAAAGAGGGGGAGGTAATTCCTGGTGTTTAAAAGATATTGAAATCCACTGGTGCTTGGAAAATGGAATAGCTACGAGCTATTTCTGTGGCAAGGCAGAGCCAGTTAGAGCAGGAATGGCTCATTCCATTGTCTGCTGAATATGCCGATCGCAACTGCGATAGCTCAGGGGAGTGTGAAATGCCCTAATGCCCTTGCTGTATGTGTGTGGCCCTCTCCAGGGTGGGAGTGGCAGAGGCTGCCCTTGCCCTTTACCTCAGGGCTGCTGCAGTTATTAACATTTAATTTCCTTTTTTCTTAGGACCTCAGTGTATGTTTTTTACTGTGGTTGCCCTCAGCAGGGGGAGAAAAAAATTTGTATGGTTAGGATTTAGGAATACTGGTGGCAAAACTGAGTGAATCCTCTGAGGAAGAGCGTGAGCCCAGGCAGCATTCTGGCCTCTGTCCTGGAGTGTCCTGGAGTATTCTGCCTCTGTCAGCCAAGCCTCCTCCCTTGCCATGTGTGCACTGAAAAGGAAATGACAAAGAAAGAAAAGGCCTGTGTGTCCAAAACCCACACCAGAAAAATTTGCAACCCAGCAATGGGCAAGTAAATAGATTCCTCATGCCAGAAATGGGAGGGAAAGGAGTAAAGCGGTGCCTGAGGCTGCATGGAGGAACATCAGAGCAGTGCTGATGGCCACCAGCCGCTAAAGTGAATGGCACCAGCCTGATGTGTCTCCATTGTTTCTTGTAGGGTGTGCACACAGAGCTGTTCTCCAGAGTGTGTTAAGGGGGAGGGTATGATCTCAACACTGACAGCAGCAGCACAATTTCTGCTACAGGGAGGGTTCTGGAGGCAACACACATGCTTGTGGTAAGGAACGGGGTCCTCTTGCACTTCCTTTCCCTTCTGAAGAAGGTAATTGCTGGGGAAGTGGACACTGTTATCACTGGTGCCTTGTATACTTGGATTCAGAGCCCCACCCTGGGCTGAGTTCTTGGGCACTAACACAGAATAAATTCAGTCACATTAAGGTCTGTGTGTAGTTTTCTCACCTCACCTTTCAACGCTGCCTTAAAGACCACTCCAGAAAGGTAATGGGGTTTAATGAGTGAGCTTACCTATCCACCTGTCTCACCTGGGTTTCTTGGGTGTTTCAGAGCTGCAAAAACACAACTCAGGCAAGGCTAAAAATGTTATGTTGAGCTGGATCTCAGGCAAAGTATCCAGGAGGTCCCATGTGTGGAGCATAAATTATTTCTTGTTCTGATTTGGGAGTTACATCCTCTAGAGCGTTCTGTGCTTGATGGGTTTGAGAGGGATGAAGGAGGGAAGGAGAGGGAAGTTCTGTTTGAAGAGGTGCATCACGCCAAGGGGACTGCAGCTCAAAGCTGGAGGACAGGGTGACATCCTTGGTCTAGATCATACAACAGCTTTCTCTTCTCTCCAGGACATAGTGCCTTGTGGAGTGACTGTGGACAGAAAGTGACCTGTGTGCTTCCTCACCCAAGGGGTTTGCTCTGGAGCTGGGATGGCCACTGTAAAAGAAATGTACTATCTGTTAGAAAAATCTGCTGGAGTGTGGAATGTGGATCAGTTGCCTTCCCCAGCCTGTAGGCAGCCTGGCATGATAGCTGGGACAGCGCTGGATGACCTCATTGTGTTCCAGATGAGGTGTTAAGAGTGGCTTCAGTTTTTTGTCATTTCGCTGCCAGGTGATCTAGAAGAATCTCACTTTCAGTTTGCTGTTTCCTTGGCCTAATAACATTTTTGAGTCTTTCTCAAGTGTCAGCTGAAGTCTCCAATAGCCCCTTTCACACTCTGAAATCTTTCAGTTCCTGCTAGAAAATGAGTTTTCAAATTCAAAAAAACCAAAGACGTGTATGGAAAAACTGAGAGCAGAACTGTTAAATCCTATACAGCATTAACCATCAGGATTGTTCACTACACTATTGATTTCTCCATTTGATTGATTAAAGCTTTATTCTGTAATGTGAATTATGACAAAGCCCTAGCCTGCTGTTTTTGTTACGCACAGGGTATACAGTCAGGCTACCCCTGGGTATGTTGAAATGAGGATATGAGTTTTCACACAAAAGTTAGTGAGTGAAGTGTTTGCCAGACATATCGCAGTTCATACCAGATTCTGGTTTAAAATTCTGTTTTGCTGCTTCCACTTGTTTTCAAGACAGATTTGAGCATCTTAGGGTTCTTTTCCCCACTTTAGCTGTTCAGGAGGAGGCTGCTTCCAAATGTAAGGTACTTGCAAAAAGTAAGGTACTTGCAAAAATCAACATGCTGGTGCAGTTACTGCTCCGTAAAGGAAAAGCAGAGACCAGCAGCTCCCTGTGAACTCCCTTTTCCACAGGCATTTCACGCGTGGCTCTGCAGCTAGGTCACCTCGGGCACCTGTGCATTGCTGTGCACGTGCCCCAGGCTGGCACAGAGATGCAGGGATTTGACATGGGCTGCCACACTTGATGGCTTTCACTGGCTAGACTGCGATTCCGCACACGTGCACATACAAAAATATAATTGGGATTACAGAGGATCAAAAGCAGACTGGGAGCCAAAAAGATCAGACAGTTGAAGGAAAATTGGAGCGCAGCAGAAAGGAGGGATGGCTGCAGTGTGTGCAAGAGCTGTGTGATAATCAGTGTGCTGTAGTTATTGCTTTTGTAGCGTATCAAGCTCAAGGCTGTACTCAGTACAGTCACACTGCTGCTTCCAGCATTGTGTTCCAGAAACGAACTCGAGGAAAAAAGTTACTGGGAGAGTGATGAGAATTTTCAGGGACTAAAAGGGAGCTGAATAATGGGTTGTGTGATGTAGATAGGTTTGAAGAGTGGCTTTCAGACTGGTCTTAATGAGTGAACAAAAAGAGAAATTGAATTTTTTGTAACTGTCACCAGCATGGGGAAAGAGAAGGAGTTTGAATTGTAGAAGGAGCAGTGGAGGACAGATTTTAAGGGCGTTCTGCTAGAAATAGCGAGGGTCAGGCAGGGTTTGTGCTTGGTAGGTAAAACCCACGTTAGACAAATCTGAGTGCTGTGGTAGGCATGTTCCCTGTTGGAACTGTGCTGGGACACGGTGGCGTTTCGCTCTCTCAGCTCTCGCGGATAAGTCCGCTGCTTTGGCATCCGTTTTGGCTTCGGGATAACTAACCCTTGGAGTGCTGCCTCCGAGGAGCACTGGGGAAGCCCTCGGCAGGCGGTGAGGCGGTGCCTGGGGAGCTGCAGGGAGAGGAAGGGCTGGGGCCGAGCCGCTGCCCGGTGCCGCTGCCCGGGCCCAGCCCCGGCCCTTGCCCCGCCGCTCGCTCGCCCGCGCGCCGCCCGCGACACGTGGGAGCCCGCGCCCGGGGGCGCCATGGCCGCGCGCCAATGCCGGCCACTCAGGGGGCGGTATTCAAATGACAGCGCGGCGACAGCCAATCAGATGGGAGGGGGCGGGGCCTATCTCCCCGCGGTTCCCACGGCGAGCTTCATTGAGGGGGAGCTCGGCGGGCGGCGAGGTGCTGGGAGCCATAGGGAAGCCGAGGTACTGGGGATACTGGGAGGTACTGGGAGCGCTAAGCACGGCCGGCTGCATGCGTGCCACAGGCCATGGGGGTCACAGCATTATCCTCACAGCAGGCCCCAAGGGATGTGGGGAGTAATGATTTGCCCATCAGGTACTGGGGTACCAGGGGCTCCAGCCACGGGTGGCAGTCCAAGGGCAGTGGTGGGCTGCGATGTTGGCGTGTTTTGTGCTGCATCCCTGGCAGGGGAGTGCTTAGGCTCCTGTCAAGCGTTTTGTGTGAACAAGTCAAGCAAACATGCCACAGTGTGAGGAAGGATGCTGCAAGGCTCGCACCTGGTGCAACTTGCTGTATTGAAAATAAGTGCACTGACAAACGAAAGTTATGGCTTTGTTTTGGCATTGACGTTTGGCCTTGGTTGTTTTGGGGAACAGCCATAGCCTTGATCAGCTGCTCTGACTCAAATGTCCGTGTTTAGGGCGCCAGTGGCAGGTTCACATCTCAGATGCTGGTCTGATTTCCTGTCCTTCTGTTGGTGCCTCCTCCAGGCAAATTAGGCAGAACCCTCCCAGCTCAGATCACATTCTCAAATCTGAGGACTCACTCTCAAACCCTGCAGGACAGAGGAGGTGATGGTGGGCAGGATGCTTGCAAGAAAACAGAACTGAAATGTGGATCCCAGCTGTTGTGCTAGCAATGCTTGATACCCTTCCCAGTTTTGCAGGTTACTATCCTACAGGTCTCAAAATTTTAGCAGGATTAACAAGAGTCTCAGTGTGTTTCCAAATTTCCTAAGCTGCTTAGAGCCATCCCTTTATCACCAACATAATTAAGAAGAAAGGTTTAGTTTTCGTGCCTTTTAAGAGAGAAAGAACATTTCTATCAAACAAAATAGCTGGACATGTGCATCATTCCCTCTGTTCACAAGGACTCTCAAACTGAGGGGTGTCAGCAGTCATTTCAGGGTGCAGTGCCCCTTCAAAAAGAGGTCCCTGCTAGAGCACATTCTTTTATTACCTTTATTTATATGGATCGCTTTGTACCTGGGTTCCCTTTGATTCCAGCATTGACAGTTAGGAGCAGCAAACTTCAGTCTGGAAATAACATTCCTGCTTCCACAGCTTCTGCTGCTGTTCCTTCCTCCTTTTTCTCCTGGCTGGCCCCTGCCAGTAGCCCATCAGCCAAAGATCTTCGTCCCTGCTATGCACAATGTCTGGTTCAGTGGATGACGTGCCTTGCATGAACTTTGAAGCCAACATATTTGCAAAGAGCCTGTGCCAGCACTGTTTCCGAGCCGCAGGGGCTCACCAGCATGCTGTCCAGGTGAGCTCCTCCATCCCACCTGCAGGCTGTGGATACTTCATTAAGGGCCTCTTTGTTCTATACTGGGACTCCACCTGTCTTTTTAGAGATAGAAATCCCTAAGACAAAGGCTTGGCCAGGATTTCTAGATTTCTTGGTGGGGAAAACCTCCATGGGCATTCGTTTCCAGGCATAGGAATGCTTCATTCGTCTGTGCCAGACCAAGCTTAGGAGCCAAGCTTATCAGGGAAGTGCTGGACACTGCATAGGGAAAGCAGGGGTGTCGCAGATGCAAAGCTACAAGGAGGGAATTGGAGACTGGCAGAGCAAGGACCCACCCTGTATTAATCTCTGCTTGACGCTTGCTGGCATTTACAGCTTTGCCTCACCTTAAATATGGTCCTGGTCAGTCCCCTATGGCCTCAGCTGTTGGCCTGGGGCCAGGGCTCAGTTCTGTCCCTGAGGCTGTTTCAGCAACATGTTCCCAGAGGAGAAGGCAGGAGAGGGGAAATCTCATGGGGTTTTGGGCTCCAGATACCTTGATCCAACAGGATTCTTTGGGACAGGGCTGGACACACAAGCTATTTGGCTGTCTCTGACTGGGTGACAGCTGGTTTCATGTTCACAGAGGGTTTCGTGTTGTTTGACGTCCTCCAGGAGCGACTGGCCAGGGATGATGAAATAGTAATGAGCCTCCCTCTTTCTTTCTTACCCTCTCCCCCTCTCCTCCTGGCCTTGGGCCCTCTAAGGTTACCTCAGCCCTTCACCCTCGATCTGCTCAGAGCTGTCAGCTCTGGGTGAATCCTGGTGCGGGCAAGATGCTGGAGGGAAGGCAGCGCAGACAGCTGGCTCCCCAGAGCCTCCCCCTCTGCTGCTCATAAGCCCCGCAGGTAACAGGGGCCAGGGAGGATGCTGAGAGCCTGCAAGCCCTGACAGAGAGAGGCAGAGGCTGGGGCTACAGCCTTTTCTGCAAAAATCTTCCCTCCTCTTGGCTCTGCTGCCTCTCCCTGAGCTATCCTGCTGGTGAGGGAGAGCGGCTACCAGCAGCATCAGTGCCTACATGGGGGGACAGTTTCCCTGAACCCTCATCCACACGTGCAGTCTCTGGGATGTTCAGCATCAAATAGGAGCGTGCTGGGCCTCTCTGGCCTCTTGATGTAGGAGAAAAATCTCAACAGCTGGCTAGGAGAGAAATCAAGAGCCCTGGAGGCCAGGCTGCTCTCAGAGGAAGTAGAAGGAGCAGGCATTTCCAAGGGGCAGCCTTCATCTTCATCCTTGGCACGCTGACAGCACCGTTGCACCCCTTCTTCCTCGCAGGATCACGCCACGGAGGTCACAGGGCGCGATGCCTGCAGCGGCACAGCCCCAGGAGAGCCCTGGGACTCGCTCCATATTTTAGCCCCGCAGTGCGAGGTATACGTGTGTGTGGGCCCGGCGGAGGGCACGGAGCGGTGAGTACCAGCCGGGAGCCCTGCTGCTCCAGCTAGCGCCTTCGGTGGGAAGAACGGAGGAGGGGGAGCAGGAAGCCAAGCAGGGGAAATCAGCTGCCTTTTCCCTGATGCTCTGCACACTGGTGCCTGGGAAAAGGGACTGAGAAACCCCCGTGTCATGCCCTCTAACCATTCCTCCCTGGCGAGGTCAGGGGGCCCCTGAAAGAGTCTCCTTCATCCTCATTCCCTCCAGAGCAAGGCTGGTGGTCTCAGGATGGGCTCTGCCAGCCTCTGCCCATCCAGTAGAGAGGAGTCACTGTGGCTTGGGCTGCCAGTGCTGTCACTTGCCCCTGAGCACTGCGGGCTGTGCTGACCACCAGCTGTCCTCTCTCCCTGCCCCACAGCTGGCACGAGAGCAGGAGATATCCCCCACTCAGCCCCGGAGCTGAGGGTGAGCACAGAGAAACTGGCACCGACCCCAGCGCCTGTGCCGAAGCCAACTCCACGCTTGCCAGGGTGAGATGGGGATCTCTTGTGGTTTGGGTTATTTTGGTCTCCCCAGCTCCCTTGGCCCTTCAATGCCACTTTTGCTGGGCCCATTCAGCAGGTTCCTGGGCACACAGACATGCTGATTTTGCCCCTCTGGCTCTCCTGCCTTGGGCAGATGGAAGAAGGAGCCCTTCATGTGCAGGGAGGTGGATTTGATGATCCTTATGCATCACTTAAAACTTGAGATATTCTATGATTCTAAGGTCCTGAGATGCAAGGGGGGATCAGCTGAGAGTCTTAGTCCCTACAAAGGAGGCTCTCCCCCTAAAGAGCTCATGAGATTTGCTCTTGGATACTCCCATTTGGACTTTTCTATGTTGTTTCTTGCCACCGTTGGTCTGGCATCATCTTATACTCACACAGCTCCTCTTCTGGTTCTGGTTACCAGCAGCTTTGAGCTGAACAGGCTGTAAGTTTTCATATATACTCTTACCTCCTTCCAGCCCACAGAAGCTACTAGTCCCTATTGCAGAGATCTGCCCTATCTTGCCTCCCAGGAAGGGGAAATGACCCGGTTGTGGGACAACACTTTGGGATCGGGCAAACGGGACATGATGAGCTACTTGGGCCATAAGGAGGAGGTGCGGTCACGAGCTCCACAGGCAGACAGACCCAGGTGGGCTCAGCCTGTTCCCTCTGGATCCTGGGTGAGAACTGAAGCCCAGGGCTTTAGGAAAGAAATCTCTCCACTGAAAGCAGGTACTCTTGGTTTGCTCCTGTGTGAGATCCTGGTTCTGGTTTGCTTTCCACCCAGGAGTGTCTGAGGTTCAAGGCAGATCTCTGTTTAGATTTAGCATCTCTTTATCTAATTCTGGCCCCAGGAAGTGTTCAACACATCCATGGGCGCTATGTGAGAGTCCGTCCGGGCGTGTGCTGACTGTGGACCGTGGGCATCTGGGGTGCTCTCTATCTGCATGGTTTGGCATGCCCTTGGCTCGAAGTGCTGTGTTCCAGTGCTCCCACCCTGCCTCGAGGGAGTCTGGGTTTTATCTCTGCCCTCCTGGACCATTTCTAGCTCTCCTCCGAAGACCTGCTTTGCCGTGGACGTGGTGGCATCCCGCGTCGCTCGCGCCTCCCCCAGTAACGGCCTTCTCCCCGTCCCAGAGCGCCGTCCCGCCAGCCAGAAGCCTGAGGAGAGCTGGCCAAAGCACCGAAAAACTGACCCTCCCTGGGCATCCACGCTGCCGCGTGCCCCAGCTGGCTCCCCGCCGGCCCGCGGTGACCTGCTGGGTGGCAGCAGGCGCCTCTCTGGCCCGCGGGGTCGGGAGTCCCACGGGCACTCGGGCGCTGGGGGCGCGGAGGCGCGGCACGGGCTGGAGAGGCAGCAGTACACGGTGCTGGCAGACCTGCCCAAGCCCAAGCGCCTCAGCCAGCGCGACGCCGTCGACCGCTGCGGTTCCCGGACACTCAGCCCTGGCCGAGTGGAGGTGGAGAGGATATTTGGATGCGAACGCAGGTGAGAAGTAACCAGACTCCACAGTGGTCAGAGGCAGGGGATTGCCCTTCTCTGCTGTTGGGGGGCCCCCACCTCTGAATCGCTGTGCTTCGGGGGGAAGGCAAGGCTAGATAGCAGAGCTCAGCTTTCAGCTGTGCTTAAATTTCTCTCAAAGAGAGGGTTGGATCTAGGCTCAGAGCCTCCTCCATTGCGGCACACGGGCAGCTGAGGCTGTTGGAAAGGTGGAGCTAAGCTGCACTGCTAGAAGGGAGCTCTTCCTCATCCTCACAGCCACCTGGAAGCTCAGGACTTGCTGCAAAACAGGGCTCCCCACAGTAAAAGGGGAAGGAAAGCGTTGTTCCCCAATCCCAGCATTGATAGGTCCCCAGGAATTCCACATTTACTGTACAACCCACTCAGGAAATGGTAGAGGATGCCAAAAAGTTCCCAGTAGCTATTTAGGCTTTAGCTGGAGGAGCAAGAGCAGCTCCAGTACTGGTAGCACAGGGCAGGAGGGGACATAAAGAGGGACTAGGAAAGTATCCTGGGCAAGTGGGTGGGATATGAAGATGGAGAGAAGTTTGAGGAATAGTGTGAAGAAGACATGGGTGAGGCAGCAGGATATGAAAGCTGAGGTGGTTGGAGGGGACAGGGAGAGGCTACGGTGCACATAGTGTCTGGGGCAGGTGCAGGTCTGTGGGGTCAGGCTAAGGTGGAGCAGGGTTTGCAGGGGCTCTGCTTCCAAGCTGAACAGGGTGCCAGCTGGACCAACTGTGTGTGCCCACAGGAAATCAGAGACGCTGGAGGCCTTCCAGGCTCTGGAGGAGGGCCGTGTGGACCGGCTCGATGGCAAGACACCGGTGCCACCCAGCAAAGGCCACCTAACTCGGAGGCGGTCCAGCCCCAACCTGCCCAGGGAGGTGAGGTTTGGCTGCACAGCAGGACCTCATCCCAACTCTGCAAGCTGAGTTGCTTTTTCCTGTCACATTTTCCTCTACTTCTGCCACGTGCTTCTCTCTTTCATTCCCCTTCTCCCTCTTCCCTTTAATCTCAGCTCTCCCTCTGTCGTTGATTGGGACCCTTGGCTCTTAAAATGCAGCAGCCTTTTCACCCTTTGGTTGCAAGAGGCTTCTCTACATGGACTGGCTCCATGCACAGGAATGCAACCTCTCTCTGGGGAACCATTTAACCAAATCATCTGCCAGCCCTAATCCCATCTTGTTCTGCTCGTTGGCACTTTTTTAAGAGGATCCCTGCTCTCTCTCCCCTGTGACCCAGGGTCAGCGACTCTCCTGGCAGCTCGAGCAGCGCAGCAGAGACCTCAAGGAGCCCCGGCGTTCCCCCAGCCCAGCTCGGCACCCCGAGAAGGCCAGCAGGACCCGGGGGGACTCCCCACGCCCTGCCAGCCCTGCCTGGCTGCTGGAGAGAGGCAGCCGGAGCCCACGCTCCGCAAGCCCAGCCCGCAGGTTGGAGAGGAGAGCAGGGGAGCCCGTGAGCCCTCCCTGTCGCACCGAGAAAAGCTGGAGAAGCCAAGGGGAGCCTGCCCGCCCCCCAAACTCAGACAGGGGCCGAGCCACCTGGCAAGCAGGGGGTATACGGCAAGCACTGGAGAAGAAGAGCCGAGGGGATTCCCTGCACTCCACAGGTGCTCGGAAGGGCTCAGATAACGTCAGGCTGAGCCGGGCAGGGCCACCACCACGGGCCCTCAGCCCTGGGAGACGTACAGAGAGCACAAGGAAAAGCCAAAAGGAGATCTCCCCTCCCAGCTTGGTGCGGGGGGCAGAGAGGCAACGAGTGAAGCCAGGGGAGCCGCTGCACCTGGCAGGGCCCAGGAAGGCATCCGAATGCAGCTGGCAGAGCCTCCGGGAAAAGCTGACATCCTCCCAACCCAGCAGTGACTGGAAAGGCCGGGGCAAGCCCCTGCGTCCCACAAGCCCAACACGAGCACTGGAGCAGGACTGGAGGGGCCGGGGGGATGCCCACCAAGGACAGGTGTGGGAGAAGGACTGGAAGCGCCAAGAGACGCCCGTGTGCCATGCAGATGTGATGCGCCAGCTGGAAAGGGACTGGAAAAACCCTGCAAGATGTCTGGATGTGGGACTACGGTCGGATGACAGCTGGATAAGGCCTGAGAGTCCAGCAGAGCATCTGGAGGAGGGCTGGAAGGGTCCCGAGCACGCACGAGATACACACAACCCTGAGAAGCCATTGGAAACTGACTGGGGGAGCAAGAGTCTTCTCATTTACCATGTGAGTAGGGCAGGAGCCAGGGGTGATGGGGACCCTGCAAGGCCTAAAACTGGCAAGCACAGACTGGGTGGGTCCACTGGGGTGCAATTCTGTGCACCCTGATTACCTCAGATCCTCTGCTTCTCCAGGGAAACTGTACTGCCCTCCTGGCACTGGGAGGAGGGAAGATGCTTTCTTCCCTGCCTCACGCCAGGAGATGGATGCTCAGGTCTGGGAAACTGAGGTGAGGACTAAACCCCAATGGCTTCAGCTCCTGCTTTCTCCCCTGCAGCCCCAGCTGGGTGGAAGCACCTTCCCACCGCAAAGCAGCACTGGCTCCTCAGGAAGCCCGCAGCCACATTTGAATGCCAGTAAGAAGCACAACAAGGTAGGGGCCAGGCCCTGGGAATTGTGAGGAAGGGTAGCTGCCCTTCTCTGGGGGTCACTGAGGGCAGAACTTGGTCTCCAGCACTTGACCTGAGCAGGTCCAGCGTGGTGCTGCCTTCCCAAGATGTCCTGAATGCCGTGCTCACTAACACTCCCCTTCAATTTGTCCTTCACCCATTTTTCAGGTGGGGAAACTGAGGCACAGAGCCTTTTTATAAAGCCAGAGAAGGGCAAACAGTAGACCTGGGACTAAAATCTCAGTACAGCTGCTTTCCTTTGCTTTATCATTGGCCAGTGCTGTGGTGGCACAGAGAATTTTACAGGGACGAAGTGGGCTTTAGTGGTGTGAAAGAAGATACAGTGTAGTGTGTTGGCATTCCTGCAAAATGGCATTGCAGCAGCAATGGGGGGCTGCAGAAAGTATTCTGGGAGCCCATGTAGCTGGCAGCTGCGCACAAGTTCCTGCCTCTGTCCCCCTCTGTGCACATCAGTCATCTTAGCCAGGTCATCCTCTGCCAGGACCTGGCTTTGTTCTTTATACAAGGACAAACCGCAGCCAGGAAAGAGGCTGCCAAAGGCCTCTGAAATTTGAAACGGGTGACATCCTTTCCCTCACTTCCCTGCATCAGGCCAGAGAAGAGCCCAAAGCCCTGAACTCACCCTGTTCAGCTGGGCCACATCGCCCCACCTGTGCCAGGTTTCTTCAGCACTGAGCTCTGGCACCTTTTGCCTTGCAGCAAGAAGCATCACCTTGGTGTGACTGCACAGTAGAGCCTGGCATTTTGTGATGCACAGCCCCTCTCCCCTTTTCCTTTGGGACCCTCTCTAGCAATTCCCTGAGGCCAGCTGGCATGGCTTTCCAGGGTCACTGGGAGTCTCCCTGTGACCTCCTACCGCTCCTGCCATGAGCCCAGAGAGGTTCAGTTGGTTGGATAAAACCGAGCAGCCCCGGGATGCAAGGCGAGGACTCCATTGTGTGCACGCTGAAAATCCCTGCCTGCGAAAAATCCCAGCCTGAGAGCAAACCCTGCCTGGGTAAGGGCTGGGCTCCTGGCAGTTCCTTCCCGGGACAGCTGCGGCTGAACCCGTCCGTCCCAGGGCTTCACCTTTCCCGGACGAGCGGGGCGAGCAAGGGACACGGCTCAGCCCCGGCATCGCCCTCCGCCCGTCCCGTCCACAACGCCCCGGGGCCACCGCCCCTTTCCGTGCGGACCGGCGGCCTCGCCCGCCCCGGCGGCTCCATTGGCTGCGGGCGGTCGGGGCGGCGGCGGCGGCTGCCATTGGGCTGCCCGGGTCCTCCCAGGAAGTTCTGGGGGGAGGAAAGAAAAGTTTTTTGGGGTGGTTTTCTTTTTTCCCCCTCCTTTCCTTTTCCTTTTTTTTTTTTCACTTTGGAAAAAAAAAAAAAAAAGGCAAGAGGCGCGCGGGGATCGCGGGGCGGGCGGCGGAGCGGGCATGGTGGGGCCGCGGGAGCCGCCCGGGCGCTGAAGCCGCCCCGCCGCCCTGGCTGCCAGCGNACCCCAGCTGTCAGCCGCCGCCTCCGGGGGTCCCTGAGCTCCGGGGCTCTCTGGAGCCGCCGCTCCCTGGGGGACTCTGGCCCCGGGACCCGAGGCTGTGGCGGTTCTTCCTTGGCTCCCTTCCCCATCGCCGCCGGGGTCCCCGCAGAGCTCCCCGTGGCCGCTTCGGGCCCGGCGGGCACCACCCCACCCCGATAAGCGTGAGCCTGGACCGGGCTGAGGCCGGGCCAGCTCACCGCACCTATGACCGCAGTCGGATGCGAAATTGGTGTCCCCCCGGGCGTGGGGAGCTCCGGTTCCCTGTGGGAAACAGATGCGGTTTGGGGCAGGAGCATCTGGGTTCCCCTGGGGCGAAGCTTCCTTGGCACAGGCGGCTGCCGGCCGCGAGCGGGCTAATGGAGGTGACAGGCTGGGCTGTGCCCGCCGGCGTTTCGCACGGGGGCGGTGGGAAAGGGAGAGCCCGGCGCCCGCTGGCTCTTCTTTACTGCACGTGTGGGTTCGGGAGCTGCATGTGTGCTCCTGCCTGGGAGTGATTTTGCTTTCGCGCAACTGAGCCGGAGCGGTTTTGCTTTGTGTTTTGGCCTGGGGCCCACGCCTTATGAAGCGGGTTCCCTTTTTAAAGGAGAGGAGACATTGTGCTTTCCGGGAGGCTTGAGAGCCCCTTGCACCATCTCCCGGAGGTGAGAGGAAGCAGTGCCCCAGAAGCTGCAGTGCTGAGGAGCTTTTGGGAAGAGCGGTGGAGGCACGGTGATGACAAAGGCTGGTGATGAAAGGGCACACCTGAGTATCCTGCTCGGACACTGAGCTTTCTCAGCCTTCCACAGCCTCTTCTCCTCCACTTCTCCATCCTGGCGCCGCAGTACCATCCAGGAGCCATTCCTTTGCTCCCACCCTGTCCCTTTTCCTTCTTTGGTGTTTACATTCTTCGGATACTTACAGACTGTTATCGCCTTCCCTGTAGCCCTTCTTCAACCAGAGCAGGCAGCTGCCGCTCCTTAACCTGCTGTTGCAAGCCAGTCTTTCCAGATATCACCTTTGTCCCCAGCTACTTGAGACCCCCTCCAGTGCCTCTGCCTGGCCGGCTGTGGGGCTGAACATAAAACTCTGATGGGTATGGATGCAACTGGGCAAAATCACTGCCACCACCTCCCGAGCTGCAGGGCCACCCATTTTGCCGGGGGTGCATCCTGCCACATCATTCCATCTCTGGCACCCGGATCTCTCCCAGCAGCTTGGCTTTCCTGCATGTTTCCTCCTCCCACTGCTGGGCCGTTTCCTCTGGATGAGGGGTTCCATTTGAGCCCTGCGCTCTTCCCTGACGGTATCCTGAGCTTTTTAGGCTGGGTGAGGACACTGGATTTGGTTGTGGGGAAAGGAAGAAAAGTGGCTTTAAGCGCTTTGTGTATCAACTGAGGCCTCTACTTATGGTACTGACCCCGCTATGACAAGAATAGTTCAAAGACAATTCTATAGAGCTGCAGCTTCATGTCTAGGGCTGGCAGGAAAAGCAGAAACCCTTTGCAGTTTGCCTGCTTGGGAAAAGCCCTTCAGGGGGATTTTCTGGCCCCAGCTCATGCATCCTGTTAATATTAATTATTTTGGCACCTAATGCTTTGGGATTTAGATCCTCAATAAGATGAGATCCAGCTGATCTGTACAACAGCCCCACTCTCTCCCTATATTGTTTTTCTGCCTCCATGGAGCCTGCCCATCTCTCTCTCTTCTGTTGAGCGCACGTGCATCCCAGGAGGGGGTGGTTGTACTCTGATGGTTTGTCTCCCTTCCTTCCCTCTCACCACTCTGAATTCAGAGCTGGAGCTTAAGTCACCGGACTGGAAGGAATAACGGGAAAAAGGGTGGAGCTGCTGCCGCAGAGAAAGAATTAATTTTTGGGGTGCTTTCTCAGGGCAGCAGTGGAGCCACCACAAATCTGGGTTGATGGGATGCATAAATCTCCCTTATCTCCTAACTGCCAGGAGTGTCTGTCCCCAGCAGGAGGTGAGGTTTGGGAGCCCCGCCACGTCCTTTCGCTCTGGTTTCCCTCCCTTCCGAGGAGCTCGGGACTGCCGGATGCTTCTGGCCAGGCCTGAAGCTGTAGCAGGCGGTGACCTCCCCTTGGCAGGACTCCTTGCTCCTGCTTGAACCAATAGCCAGAGCGCCAGGGTGGGCCGGCACAAACTCTGCTCTTGCCGCCCCATAACCTTGGGTGTGACCCACGAGCAGCAGCTCAGGGAGATGAAAGCAGAGAAAGGCTTGGTCTGGCTGTACAGCCAGGGAGCTGGGCTTGTGGGGCAGCTGTGGCAGGCCACTGGGCTTGTTCAGGGGATGTGGAGTGGCCATAGGCTTGCTGAGCCACTTCCTTCTCTCCAGCTCAGTCTCAGCTGGTGGTTGTGACATGTGTGGACTGCTGGTGGCTTCCACAGGACTGGTGGGTCTGGTGCTGGACCTCTGGGAGGTCCAGCTCAGGTACTGTCACTTCTCCAGCACTGTCCCTGCCTGGTTTGGCTGCCGGAGAAGGGGCAGGTTGGCACACTGACATCCATGGGAGAAGAGGCGTTGGACTGAATTCTTTGATGGTGCAACTTCCTGGGAGCCAGCAGGGGTGGGAGGAGGGACCAGCTCGAGCCTGTTTGGCTGAGGGCAAAGCTAGGGAGAGATGTTCCCCTGAGTCAGCTCTCTGGTGCTCCACCTTGGGAAGAAGATAAACTGGTTGGGATGCTGCAGCAGCGACATGAGGTTAGGAGGAGGCAGAGAGCGCGTGGAAACTTCTTTGTGGCACAGGGTAATCTGGGTGAAGTTCTCTTCATCATTCAGTAGCTGTGGCTGGGCTCAGAGGGCAGGCTCTGTAGTGGGGGAAGCAGACAGAGCTGGGTAAGAGAAAAACTCTCAGAATCTCAAAGAGGGTTGAACCTTGGAGGGAGAAGGGAGAGGATCAAGCACTGACTTCATCTCTACCCTGGGGCACATCGTTTAAAGTCAACGTGTTTTCGCAGCTGTTGAATTGCCTCCTGTAGGTTTTTGGTGAGAGCTAAGCTACTATGTTTTTAATAAATGATTGGTGGTGAAGTTACCAGAGGGACATAGCTCTGGGGCATGGACAGCCAGGGTTGGGACAAGGCGTGTCTGGTTCTTTGTGGCTTTGTCTCCATCTCTGAGGAGACATTGGGGGTGGTGGAGCACTCCCTTCTGCCCACTCTCCTTGTTGCTGCCTCCCCCTCTCTGAATAAATAACCTCTGAGGCACCTTGTGGAAACCTCTTTGCTGCATATTTTCCTTTACTTTTCTTAAACCTCTTCCCTTATCTCCTGGTTCCTCTTACAGGAATGACTACTGCTGAGAGCTATGCTCAGTTTTTTTTTGCCATAGGGTTGCATAGCCCCATGAGTTTCCTAAAAGGCTATTCCCATTTTTGTTCTCCCACAGGGGACTCCCTTCCACCCTCTGGCATGGAAAGCCCTTTTGTGGGTCACTCCAAGACAGTAATTATCTGTTTTGTTTTCCAGCCGGATCTTCTCAATTTCAAGAAAGGATGGATGTCCATCCTGGACGAGCCAGGAGAGGTAAGCCTCAGATGAGAGTCTGCCTCTTCCCCTATCCCCTGCTGCTGGAGGGCCCCAGTGAGCCAGCTGATTTCCTTCCTCCTTGCTTACTGAGGTCTCTCCTGCTGGGAAAGGCAGTGGGAAACTTGGTGGAGGTGCCTTGTTCGG
This sequence comes from Dicaeum eximium, assembly GCA_013396995.1. Lineage (NCBI taxonomy): Eukaryota > Metazoa > Chordata > Aves > Passeriformes > Dicaeidae > Dicaeum > Dicaeum eximium. The sequence goes on along the minus strand of VWZP01009871.1, from coordinate 1,522,047 downwards.
TGTGTGGACACAGAGGTTCATCGAGTGCCTCTCTCCCAGCTGAGGGTCACGAGGGAGATCTGGGAGGGAGAGGGGAGAAGAGGAGGCCGAGAGGTCATAGTGCAGAGCATCCCTCCTTGTTCCTACGCTTTCCCTGGTAACTGCCTATCCATTTCCCTCCTGTCTTTTCCCTTCCCCTCCCCCTGCCCGACGCGGCTGCAGTGGAAGAAACATTGGTTCGTGCTGACTGACTCGAGCCTGAGGTATTACCGGGACTCGAACGCAGAGGAGGTAAGCATGGCCAGCCTTCCGTCAGCCCTTTTGTCCTTCCTGGCCAGGGGGCAGAGGAGCACAGCTCTGGCATGACCAGGTACAAGCAACAGCACCGTGTCCTCCTGAAGGATGGCTGAGGTGCCAAGCTGCTCTTTGCCAAGGGGTGATGAAGAGGATGAAGGCAGGGTGGCAAAGTCTGGGGGGACTGTCAGTGGTGGGAGGTGGGAGAAGGGCTGGTTCTGTGGGTGGGTATCTGGGACGCTCTCCATCCATGCTGCTGGCAGCCCTTGGGTTAGAAGAGGCCATGCTGTGCTGGGGAACTGAGCCTGGCTCCCTGGGATGAAGGCAGAGGTGGCCTTTTTCAAAGCTGGCTGAGCACTGATGTCCTAGCGGGTGGCTGTGCTTGCAGGCTGATGACCTTGACGGAGAAATCGACCTCCGTTCCTGCACGGATGTGACAGAGTTCGCGGTGCAGCGCAACTACGGCTTCCAGATACACGTGAGTGTCCGGCACCGTGTGTACGGAGCGGCAGCACAAGGACACAGGGTGGGAGGGTGTGCTCCCTCCCTGTGCCGGGATGCTGAGAGGCAGTTCGTACAGATCTTGTGCCAGCATGGTGGCCCAAGGCTGTTTTCTTGTCACATGGGTGACAGTGTTCTGGGACATCAAGGTTGCCTGCCTGCNCGTGTTGGCCAAGGCAACTTTCCCACAGCTGCAGGGGGGAGTGGTGAGCACTGCAGATCTCGATGTAACCGGGCTGACCATGCTCTGAGTGACAGCCTGTACCCTGGATCCAGCCCCAGTACAGTTCTGTCCTTGACTATTTGTTGTAGCAGCAGGAGGTGGCTGCTAAGGCAGCATGAGAAATGGTATTTATGTGGGTGTGCAGGGATGGGCACTTCATGGTCTGGGTTTCCCTGTGCCCTGCTGCTGAGCACCAGTGCTGGCACCTGACTCCTGGCACCTGAACCACTGGATTGCACCAGTGCATGTCTGGCCCAGTGTGCCAGTAAGGTTTCTTTTGCCTTTGCTTGGAGCTGGTCTCATGAAGGCCTCCCCTCAAACACCCCTCCCAGCTATCCTGTCCCACCCCTCCACCTGTCCCCAAGAGCCTGAGACAGAGGGTGGCCTTTCTAACAGCCCAGCACTGGTGTATGCAAGGGGCTGTGGATCCCAGAGAGCAAGAGGGAGCTGCTGCACATCCACTGGGTGCTGAGAGGGCCTCTCACCTCCCTGTTGCAGACAAAGGATGCCGTCTTCACCCTGTCAGCGATGACCTCTGGCATCCGGCGCAACTGGATCGAGGCCCTGAGGAAGAATGTGCGCCCAGTCAGTGCTCCAGATGTCACCAAGTAAGAGCTGCTCAGTGCTGCTTGCCCTCTTCTCCCTTGCTGCCCCTCTACCCTGACTAGCAGGGGCAAGAAAGGCCCCTGTGGAAATCTCACCACTCGCAGAGCAGCCCTGCCCTCTGCTGCTTCTGCAAGTGGTTTGGTTACACCAGCCAGTGACAGGGGTTGAGAACCCAATGGCTCCCTTTGTTGTACCTGCTTTTTGCCTCACCACATAAGTTCAGACTGGTTTCTCAACCAGCATAGCTGGAACCAGGGTGGATCCTTGCTGCCTGGTGGAGAAATCCGTTTCCCTGAGGGATGGGATGCTACAGGTCCAGCTCTGCACTCAGGGTGGGGTTTTGTGAGGCTGGGCTGAGTGAGGGTCTGAGCCTTGAGCAGTTGGCAGTGCCTCTGCTGGCATCCTTTCCCACATGGTGCGTCTTCTTCACCAGTTCCTGCTCTGCTTTCAGACTCCCTGACTGTGACAAGGAGAACTTCCGTAACTGCGTTCCCCAGAAAGGCTCACTCCGGACGGAGGAGCAGCAGCGGCCGGGCCCAGGCTCCGAGGGGAACTCAAAGGGCAGTCACTGGAAGGCCGATGGGCAGCGCCATGCCTTTGACTATGTGGAGCTGTCTCCCTTGCCACAAGACCCTGGAAATCAGGGGTCCCTGCAGAGGACGAAAGGGAGCTTGAGGATCTCCGACCGAACTCCCAAGTACGAGGAGCTGGAGCGGGATCTGGCCATCCGTTCAGAGGAGAGGCGGAAATGGTTTGAGAGCCCCGATGGCAGGGTCCCAAACAGCGATGGGCCAGCAGGAGACCCTTCCCGCAAGGCCGGGGAGCAGGACCTCCCCGCTCCTCCGCTTTCGGAGGAACAACGGATTCGTCTGAATGAGGAGATAGAGAAGAAGTGGCTGGAGCTGGAGCACCTGCCCTTGAAGGACTTGCAGCGGGTGCCCTTGACAACACTGCTGAACCAGAGCAAGGGGGGCCAGGGAGACACCAACGAGGCGCTGAAAAAGGAGGTAAGAGCATCCCTTCTCTCTGGAACTGGGATTCTGGTGGCCCCTTAATGTGGTACGTGGCTGCAGGAGGCTCTGCAGAAGAGCAAGGCAGAGGTGCAGGGAGATGTTCATTCTTTCTGGCTCGAGTTTATGGAAGCTTCTGGAACGCAGTAATGCAAGGCTAGAGGCCAGCTCTCACACACCTTCAGAGGTTCCCCAGAGCATGTTTTGGTCCAGGATAATTTATTTGGTGGCACTACTTGAGTGGAATCTGTGTTTCCTGGGAGAACATTCACAGCCTTACTTCTCTGGCTATTCCCAAGCCTGAAAGCACTTCACCTGCCAGCCTTTGAAAGGAGCCATGCAGTGATGGTTTCCTGCAGCATGGATCCACCTCTGAAAGCTGGGATGTCTCTTCCCTTCCTTACTGGCACTAACAGGGCTGGGGCTGGCTTTGCCAGTTTGGTCTCTTGGCAGGCTGCTGGGGAACCAGAGGCCTCCATTGGCCACCTGTTGTCCTCCCCATCCCTAAAGCCCAGGGTTTGGATGTGGCACATTGGTCAGGCCATGGCACTTTTCCAGCCTTGGCTGAACATCTTTCTCTGTCCCCCCTGGCACAGATACAGTCACTGCGGGCACAGCTGGAGTCCTGCCGGGCCAGAAACGAGAGCCTTCGGGAGGCAGCAAAATCCCAGGGGGACAGCCATGTGCCCCGAGGGTACATCTCACAGGTGAGTAGAGCCGGGGCTTGGGGGGTCACTCCCAGTACCAAACTGGGAAATTCTGGCACACAGCTTATTGCCAAGCAGGTATCGCTAATCATTGGGTTGCCGTGGTGACCCTAACTGGGTCCATTTGTAATCAATGTTAATTACATAAAGGCTGATGCATGTTGCCTGGCCTTAAAGGGGCCAGGGTTATAGAGGAAGAGAAGGATAATCTGGGGAGAGGTGCAGGATCTGTGTCTCTGTTTGCATGTGGGCACAGTGCTGTCCTGGGCCGTGGGGGTGAGCCGTCCCCCAGCTCCGGAGTGGGTCAGCAGCTTCCTGCTGAGCCTCTGGTTGTTCCCTGGTGGTTTGCTGCTCACCACATGTGGTTCTTGCTAACTGGGGCTCCCTAGTGTCTCGTTAAAAGCAGTCAGTCAGTCAGTCCCTGGGGACAGCCCGAGCCCTGAAGGTCACTTTGACAGCACAGCCCATTCGTTTGCTGGGACAGCATGTGGGAGAGCCAGCAAAGCAGAATTTGCTCATGCTTAATCTTCTCACTTCTCTTTGTTTATTTATTTTCCCCTCTCGTGGACTCATGCAAAGCAAGCAGGGTCACATCTCGCAGGGATTTCCTGTGTGGAGGCTGCTGTTTGACCATACAGTGGGGTTTTCAGGATGGGCTTTATGTGTTGGAAGATATTGGGGCAGAGGGGGTTGGCAGGGCAGGAAACTGGGGCTGGTGAAGACTGTTCCACAGGGTTGGCTGTACCTAGCACAGACAAAGAAACCCACAAGCCTTGTAGCACCCAGCCCAGACACTTACCAGTCTCTGTGTTACCGTGATTTAATATGTACAGGTTACAGGCCTCTTTATGGTAAAAAAAAAAAAAAAGCAAAAGCAGTGGGGAGGAACTTCCTTATCTTCCTAATAACTTGGCTCAAAAAGCCAGCATTTCACATCTGAGGCCAAACTTGGCCTTTCCCCAAAGGATTCTCTCTCTCTATCTGCCAAGGGTTGCAGCTGGCCCCTGGATAGATCATCAAATTGATTTCTCACCTTTTCCTCTGTTGTTCTTCGAAGCTTTGCAGCTTCCCTCATCACGGTAGAGAGGAGTAGCCAGGAAGGGTTTGCATTCACACAACTTGTTCCAGTGTCTTTTGTATCAGCCTTAGTCTTTAGTGGGGAAGGAATGGGATGACAAGGAGCTGTTGGGAGATGTGATGACTTCTTAGCTCTCTGCTGATGTCTTTGAGGCCCGGGCTATTAATCATAATGACACGGTTTGTTGATGAACAAATCCTTCCTGAGAGGCTCAGGGAGGCACTGCCAGCATCTAGAGGGGGAGCAAAGGCGTGGCACCGAGGTGGGAACCTCTTTGCTTTGCTCTAACTCGAGTTAATCATAGCATTTAGCATAGAAAGAACCATCCCCTCAGTCTCAGAGCCATCAGAAAGGAGGGAGAGCTGCGTGAGGAGGATCCCTAACCACTGGGCTGTGGGGAGGGCTCTTTGGCAGCCTCCATCATGTCACAGGGTCACAGGGTAGTGCAGGGTGTCGCTTTTCAGGAGAGGAGGCTCAGTTTTCATTGCTTCCAGGGGATGCTGCTTCATTTAAAAGGCAGATACTGAGATGTAGTTCCCACTGTTGATCTTTTCCAGCCAGGTAGTGCAGCCTGGTGTAGGGTTGGGACTGTGGTGTTGGGCATGTAATTCCCAGCTCTTGGATCAAGGGGGATGTTCCTGTCTTGCTGCCTTAGTTTTAAGAGCTAGAGGAATGTTATTCCTCTGTAAAGCACAAAGGGGGGGTTGCAAGATGTGTGTCCCTGTCAAATGGTTGTGTTCAGTGATTAAAGTGCCACCTCACTTTCAGAAGGAAAAGACCCTCCTGGGAAGTAGTCTCCCTTCTTTCAAAATGTCCCTGGACTTGCAGCCACGTGCCTGTCCTGGCCCAAGCCCTTCCTTCTTCTCTCCTGATCTCTCACACCTCCTTTCCGCCTCACAACAGGAGGCCTGTGAGCGCAGCCTGGCTGAGATGGAGTCATCCCACCAGCAGGTGATGGAGGAGCTGCAGAGGCACCACCAGCGGGAGCTGGAGCGGCTGCGGCAGGAGAAGGAGCGGCTCCTGGCAGAGGAGGCGGCGGCAACGGCAGCAGGTAGGAGCAGACACCAAGCTGTGCCCCTGCTCACTGGGGTCTCTCCTGCCTCTCCCCAAATGTCTCTTGCCAGAAGCCAGTCGTTCCAGTCATCTGCAGCCACACTGTTGACTGTACTGGTGTGAGGCTGCACTCCTTGGAGCATGAGCTTTGGTGCTTCTCGCTCCTGAGGCGCTGGTGGAGGCGGGGTGGTAAAGATACTGAAGGAGTGGGGTCATGCCTCCGTGGATGGGTGGGAGGGGACCAGCACTTCCTTGTAGGTGGGCAAGGCAGAAGTGGTAGAGGGCTCCCACAGTGCCCTGTGTTAGTCCCTGTGGCAGCACGATGATCCCGGAGTGTGGAGACGGTGGGGAATACCCTGAGGGAAGAAGGGAAAGAGGGGAATCTGCAGAGACAAATCTGATAACCTGCAGTGGCAAGAGCTTAGCCAGTTCTCTGGTGTGTTTTTCATGAAGCTGGCACAGCCTGATCCCCCATTTCTCACTGTCCTCCTCTGCAGCCATTGAGGCACTGAAGAAAGCCCACCGGGAGGAAATGAATAAGGAGCTGGGCAGGACACGGAGCTTCCAGCAATGCAGCTCGCTCCCAGAAGCCCTCCAGAAGCAGCACCAGTAAGAAAGCATCTCTTTCACTTCTCTTGTCCGATGATGCCGCCTTGTGTCACTGTCACCACACCCCATCTGCAGCTCTAGCCCTGAGCTTTTCCTCCTGCCACTTCCCCAGCTCCCTCCTCAGGGCTAGTGGGTGGCTCCCAGCACTGCTGCAGCTGTGGGGCAGGGAGGTTTGTCCCCTGCTTGGCTCTTTTCCCTATAGCACATCCCTCATACCTATAGCTATTTCCCCTCTATTTTCTCTATGGAAAGCTCCTCCATTTCTTCTGCATGGTTTGGAGCTCCAAGAAGCACCACACTCATGTGCAGGAGTGTGGGAACGGAAGCTGGGGTTCACAGGGAACATTGTCTTGTGGTAACAACTGATGTGGGCAGAGGCTGGCCATGGCAGGGGAGAAGGCAATGCTGGGGCCAGGAGCTGGCAAGGGTTTTGGGGCAGCAATGAGCTGGTGCCTCTTTGGCAGGTTGGATGTGGAGTCGCTGAAGCGGGAACTGCAGGTGCTTTCTGAGCAGTATTCCCAAAAGTGCCTGGAAATCGGGGAGCTCACCCAGAAGGCAGAAGAGCGGGAGCAGATATTGGAGCGCTGTCAGCGGGAGGGGAAGGACCTCCTCCAGAAAAATCAGGCAAGAGAAGGGCTTTCCTGCCAGCAGAGAGGAGCATTGGAGCATGTTCTTCCCTCACACAGCACAGCCCCTCTGTTAAAACTCCCCTATTTGTTCATATTCCTTCCCTTCTGAGATTTTATCATCAGAAAGAAAAAGATTAAGAGTTAGAGACCATCTTCACTGTGGCATTAAATATGGCGAGTGTATTCTGCTGGATGTAGATGCTGCCATTGCCTATGGACGGAGGGTTAAAACATGGTGTCCAATGCTGCCATGAAGGTGGAATGGTCAGGATAGTTGGAGACCTGTGCCATGGCTACTCTGACGTCTTTTGGCTTTGCCTGCAGGAGCTGCAGACCCGCCTCTCGGATGAGATCGGGAAGCTGCGGAGCTTTATTTCATCGCGGGGCTCTGGGGACCGCGCTTCGCACAACAATGAGCGGAGTTCCTGCGAGCTGGAGGTACGGGCGTCCCCTGGCTGCCCCGCTGCCTCCATCCCCGCCCATCCCAGGGGCCTTCTCCTCGTGATGGCTTTGGCTTGGAGCAAGTGGGAGGGGGGTGACGAATGGAGCAGTGCAGGAAGCAGAACGCGAGGCTCCCCTCCGCCGCTCTCTGGGGCTGCTTGCGCTGTTTCCTGCCCCAGCCCTTCTGGCCCTTCCTTCCTTTCCCAGCGCTGCGCTTGCGCCAGGGCCTGCCGGCCTTTCCGAGGCAGTGGCTCTTGAGTCACCTCTGGTTCCTCTCCCCCTTCTCTGGCCCAGGTGCTGCTGCGGGTGAAGGAGAACGAGCTCCAGTACGTAAGGAAGGAGGTGCAGTGCCTCCGTGAGGAGCTGCAGATGATGCAAAAGGTCGGTGTTTTCTGGGAGTAATTGGGAAAGAGCAGGAGAGGGAAGGGAGGGAAGCAGCAGGGCTGCATATCAGCAGGGTTTGGCTGGCTTTGATGGCACGCTCGAGACAAACCCTCTTGTCGCCTGTGCTGCCTGTCCTTGCTGACTGCAGAGCACATAGCAGCTCCAACAGCACAGACTGGCATAGATAACCTTGTACAAGGGAAGAGTCACAGACACTTAGCTGCTGGTTTCCCCAGATGTATGCACACATAAGCATGGACAAGACAGGAGGCTGCCTTCTGCACATGGGAAACCTGGATGAAGGCTGCTTGGCATCTGCTTCCCCTAGTTGTCCCCTCCCTTGACTGGATGTGTTTCCTTGGGCACCATTTCTGGGTGTGCTGCTCCCTCCACTGGCAGCAGCTCCTTCAGAGGAATTTTCAAAAGCCCCTGCCAAAAGGGAACCTGAAAGAGGCTTTCGAATTCAGTGATGCTCCAGGAGTTTATAAGTTACTCATGTAAGTTTTTGGCCATATAAACAGCTGCACTCAGCTCTCCCAGTGGCCTGCATTCCTGGTGGGGTTATGTTTCCCATATGGCTACCTCACATGCACACAAGCCATGGTAAAGCCCACATCACTTCCTGAACCTGATGCTGCAGATCCCTGCTGCTGTGGGACCAGTGTCTCTGCGTTCTTCCCTGGCCTGGTGTTTGTGAAGTGATACCTCCTTGCTCCTCTTCTGAATGGTTTCTGCCTGGCCCAGGTTGGGATGGGCATCAAACCCAGGGCTAGCTCTCCCCTCCTCACCTACTGGTTCTTCTGCTAGGCTCACCTCGCTGCCACCCTCCCTAAAATCAGCCCTGCAACCTGCCTGACCCCTCTCCCTCCCCTGGCAGGACAAGAGATTTGCCTCAGGGAAATACCAAGATGTGTATGCAGAGCTGAATCACATTAAGGTGCGCTCGGAGCGAGAGATCGAGCAGCTGAAGGAGCACCTGCGCCTGGCCATGGCGGCTCTGCAGGAGAAGGAGTCGCTGTGCAACAGCAAGTAACGGTGAGCCTGGGCATGCTGGGACATCCCCTGCAGCTGCAGGTGGCTGAGACTGGCTGCTGCAGGGGCGTGGAAGCTCCAGTTTCTCCTGCTCCACACAGTTTTGAAACTTCAGGCTTAAACTCATCCTTCTCTGCTTCTCGCATCCTCTTGGCCTGCGCTGCTGGGCCTCCTGTCGTCCCTGACGTTCTCCCGAGGCCTCCACCCTCTTTTCATGGTGCTCTTGATGCAGCCAGCACCAATCACTCCCCAACCAGACTGCCTATGGGAGCCAGGCAAATACTGGCCTTTGCCCCGTGGCTTGGGTGACAGCGTGGGTAGTGACACATTCCCTGTGTAGTCAGAGTTTCTGCTCCCTTCACCTTTGAAGTGGTTTCCCTGTCACAGCACGATAATTTTAGGTCTGTGTCAAAGGAGGCCCGACTAGATCCAGCCCTTCTCCCATGCTCACCTGCAGGCATCTCTGCCACAGATGGGGGGAGCAGGGTGACAGGAACGAGGGCATCCTGTTGTCCAGAGTGCTTCTGCTTCTTGCCTGGACTGGGCTCACCATGCTGCACCAGCACTTGCTGATGGGTGCTGAGATGAGTGGGTCTGTAGCAGGGCACCAGACAGCCATCTCCCCAGGGAGCTGAAGGAATGGCATTTCTGCAGCTCACTGGAATCTTTCTAAACCATTTCTGGTTTTGTCTCTCTCTAGGTCTGCTCTACGTTTGTTATCTGTTCTTGTTTTGTATTTGCTCCATTCCTCACCTGTCGGGAGAGGGAGGTTGAATCCCTATCCGTTGCCACCTTGGCGAGGAATCCCACACATCCCCAATCTCCTCACTCCCCTCCCAAAGCTTTTTTGATGAACCCTTTTTGCCTGCATACCTGAGCACGTTGTTTGGACTGGCTCCTTACATGCACCTTCTTCAGGATTTTATATGTGAAAATTATATTTTATAGAGGAATTTTTTTCCCTATGGAAAGGAGGAGAAGAGGAGGAGGAAAACTTTTACTACATCACCAGCATTTTTCTAACCTGAAAAAGAGAACCTGTTTTTTCCCCCCTTTCCTAGCCCCATTTCTCCCGGCCACACACAGCCACCTTTGGCACATATTCCCTCTCTTCCAAATGTCTCCACGTCCCCCCTGGGATGTACGGCAAGGACCATGCTCCCCCTCCCTGTGCCACCCCCAGGGACCTGCGGAGAAGACACACAAGCCATAGGAGGGAGCGGCCGGGCCAATCTGCCATGGATGTGCTTGCCTGAGACGGTGGAAAGAGGACACCTTGGCAAGAGTCCGCATGATCGAGCTCTCTCTCCGTGACTGCCCTTTTGGCTCCTGCAAGAGCCTGAACTGGCAGGAGCCCAGAGCCACGGGGTTTCTCCTTTCTGGGGAAGAGGAGCTGTGAGGCTGCTACTGCACCTGCCCGAGCCAAGCTCCCCAAGGTGGCAGCTGCTGCTGCTCCGCTGTGCCCTTCAACTTTTAACTTAATAAAATCTTCCCCTTTCGCTGAGAAAAAATGTTTTCCTTGAGAAGAAGGCTTGCCATGTGGCCCTAATCCAGCGGTGAAGGGGGTGTGTGTGTGTGTGTGTGCGCATGTGTGTATGATTTTTTGAGGTTTTGATGTATACTGACCAGTTGCTTCCTTTCTTCAAGATTTGGTGAGGGAAAGCAGCAGGAGCACCCCTGGTCAAAGTGAGAGGAGCCTTGCAGTGCTGTTACCCAGCAGTTTGCCCCATCTTTGGGTTGGAGGGGGAAAATAATCTGCTTCACTGCACTGCTCCCAAAAGTCCACGTGGACCCTGAGCCTCATGAAGGAAGAGCTGAGCCTGGACTGCATTAGTAAATCCACTATTGGAAGGGCACATGGCACTGCAAATTGCTGGCAGAGTAAACGGTATATAGAGATCCTGGGGAGGGGACAGAGATCTGAAATGCTTTCTTCCTCCTGTTTTTTGTGTGAGGCATGTTTCTTTTTTGTCAGGAGGGAGGACCTGGAGGTGACTACTATTCATTCAGCCCCATCCCAATATAAATTGGAGCTGCTGTTCTACAGAGAGGGTGCTGGCAATTATGGAAGAGATCTAATTGTGGTCACATGCTGGGGCTGGAGGCATCATCTGAAGAAGGAAAGACAAAGGAGTCAATGAGGATTCTTGGATAGTGGTGACAGATGTCTTGGCTGAGAGACTGGAATAGTGTGAGACCTGGGGATGGAAGCAGGGTGTAAGAATGTGGTGGCAGCTGAAATATGGGGTATTAAGGTGGCACGCTTTTGCTCAGGATGTGATCACCTTGCCATGCTATTGGCATGCCCTAGGGCAAGAGGGTGCAGGCCTGCCCTTCCCTTGGGGGAGGGTTGCAGGGACTACTTTCCCTAGGAAAGGCAGGTTACTTTGTTAGTCACAAATTCTGGTAAAATTGGGTTGCAGATTTTAGTCACGTGCACAAAGGCCCTTGGGCAACCCAGTGGATGGTGCAAGAATCCAAGCAATGAGCTCAGCTCCCTACTACGCCTGTCAAGCACCAGAGCTTGCTGTTGATGGTTTTTGGCCTCCTGCCTCTGGCCTAGAAACCCTTCTGTCCCTGTGCTGCCCAAGGTCCAGGCTTTTCCCTCTGTCTCCCAGCAGGACATGGCTGTTGCCATCGAGTTTGGAATGTGGCGAGCATTTGGCATTTGGGGGGCTGGGATGGCGGTGAAAGAGGTGAAAGAACAGCTAAGGGCAGCTGTTTTCAGGCTGCAGAGCTTGGTCTTGCCATGGGAATTCCTAGGAGCCAAAAGAGAAGAAAAAAGGGTTGAGGGGACAGAGTTGAAGCCCATATGTGTTTTTTAGAAAAAATAACCACTGAAACACAGTGTGCATAGTTGTACCTACTCCTGGGGGAGAAAACTCCCAAAAGTAGGGCACTCAGGGCAAATGGAGAGTAAGCAAGGGGTGAACTGCACCGTGCTCAGCACCCTGCTCACCCGTCCCTTCCCCGAAGAGGTTGGTATCTTGTGTTTGGGTTGGTTTGTTGGGGTGGTGTGTTGTTTTTTTCTGCCTTTCAGACAAGGGCTGCTCAGTCTGATAAGTGTGTGGCGTAAGCACAGGCGAAATGTGCGTGCCCCTGACATGTGGTGGAGCTGCCCCTCCTCGAGGCTCTGTGGCTGCAGATCAGCCCCCAGCAGGGTAAGGCCATCCCCTCATCCCGGGGCGATGGGGGACGCGCCGCCAAAATTGGCGCGGCGTTAATCAGGCAGACCCTGCCTCGCCTGCGTCGGGGCGATACGGTCACCCCGCTGTCTCCACATCCTTATCTCCTGGGAGCAGGGGAGCTGGGGGGGGGAAGAGTGGCCAGGAGAGGAGATGACCAAAATGCCCGTGGGTGACAGGCGTGATGGCTAGCAGAGCCCAGAAAACATCCCAAAGCCATGGTTTATCCCATCCGCTTGCTTGCAGCCGGACTGGGGCTGTGAGAAACATCCCAGAGTCAAGCACAGGGAAAACCCACAGCTATGCAGCACCGTGGTTGTATGGGAGCCAGCACCCCAGCTCACATAAGGAGCTTGCCTTTAAAAAGCAGCCCATAAATCTTTTAAAACAGTGGTAATCAGTCCAGCAATCAGGGGCGATGCCCCTTTGCCATTTATTTGTATCCTTCAAGCCAGTTCTGTCCCTAGCAATGGCCAGGATGAGTGGCTTCATGCTGGGCTGACCACACTGCACTGCACACCAGGGACTCAGAGCTGAAACTCTGATGAGCACAGCTGGAACTCCAGTTTCCCTGTTTTGCTCTTAAAAAGCACAGAAGCACTTGGATCCGAGTACCACCAAGACCAAGTCCCACTGCTGGGGATTTTGAGTCTCTCTGAAATGGAAACTGGGTAAAATGAAATGTTATCTCTGACATTAGTTGCCAGAAGTGCCCTGGTGCTCTCAAAGGCCTATGAGCAGCTGTCCTGCCCCTACAAGGCAGGGGCTGTTACCCGATGGATCTGTAGCAGATCCACAGTGGACACAGTTTGACCATTTAAGACAAAATCTGCAGCTGGAAATGTGTAAATCCCCATGGGGTCTGGCTGAACTCAGTGCAGACAGGGAGGAGAAGGTAAACAGGATTACAGAGAGGATTCTTCTGCCAGGCTCTGTCCTCTGGGGTTTGTTGAAGATGTGGGATTTCCCAATCTCTGCAGAATAATTCCAGAAAGGGAAAGCTCAGGAGCCTTGGAGTGGTTGGGTAGCAATTCCTGAGGAGAAAAGTGGGTGCAGGGGGTAACCCACCCCATCCTGGGCATGGTGGCAGGTTCCTGTGGCCAAAAATACAGGCATGAACCCAAGATGGCCATGGTGTCATGTGTGCTCATGGGAATAAATAACCCTTCTGGATGAGTCCCCTGTGCTGCCTGCAGCGGGGTGCCAGAAGCGCTGGACCCACTTCCCAGAGGCAGCAGGGCTTGCATTGCTTGGCAGCATCTGCCTTCCACCTCCAGGCCTGATCCTGCCAGGGGCTAGAAAATCCTCTCATCCTCTCAGTCCTGACCAGTTCATGTCAAAGGTGCATTGTCAAAACAGTGCAGGGTTCAAGGGGTGCATTCCAATATGAAGTGGGGTGCTTGGGCATTGCCTTGACCAGGTTACCCCCCATGAGCAAAGCAAGCAGCAGCCTGATGAGCTGTAACCACCTGTGTGCCTTCCCTCCAGTGAGTTGCTTGGGGGCTTGGGGTCTTCCCCTTAGTTTGAATGGCTAGAAATTAGAGCTCTAGTCTGTATGAAAGGGCCAGAACCTCCATGCACAGGGCAGAGTGTGTTTGTTTGCCAGCAGCGGCACCCGCCGGAGGAGGATGAGCAGCCCGGATCAGCAGCAGGAGCTGTCCAGGTGAGCGAGTGAGATTAGACCCCAGAGGTGGCCAAAGTTAGGTGAAGCATCTGCCGTGTCCCTCCCTGCCGCCTTCCCCCCCACCGCCTTTCCCTCCCCGTCACTGCATTGGATTGATAATCGTGCCTGGGCTTTAGGGCCGGAGGCTCTGGTGCTGTGCCAACCCCGGGAGCCGATTCCTAAACCCCGCTAAAGCTCCTGGTCTCCCCTCAGAGCCGGGCGCGTGGGCGAGCCACGGGCGACGGTTACAAACTTGGATGCAAATAAAAGCAGATGGAGCCTTATCTGTGTGCCTGGGTTTGCCTACGTGCAGGCAGCCAGCGCCGCCGGTTTATTCCCAGATAGGAAAAATGAGAGGTCCTTCGGCCATCAAAGTGTTGCACACAGGCCACCAGAGCCCGTGCACGCCATGTGGGATGGAAAGTCATTTATTTGTTAGGCTTAAACAAAAGCAAACCCCAAGGGAGGCAGGAGGGTGGTTATTCCTCCCCACAATTAGGAGCAGTTTGTTTGTAATTAAATCAAAAGGTTTGCAGGTGCTGAGAACCTTTCCCATTCCCCAAATGGAATAGAGCATGTGAAGAAACTCCATCAGAGAGGAAGGCTCAAGGAGAGGCACTTGGTCCTTCCATCTGTGGGAAAGCATCAGGAGCCTGAGTGTCTTCTCCCAGGCCAGGGCTTCACAAAATACAGGAGCAGCTATCAAAGATTTCTATTTCTATTTAAATGTAGTGATGGGACAAGAGGGAATGGCTCTAAACTGAAGGAGGGCAAGTTTAGATATTAGGAAGAAATTCTTTACTGTGAGTACAGCGAGGCACTGGAAGAGGTTGCCCAGAGAAGTCGTAGATGCCTCATCCCTGAAAGTGTTTAAGGCCAGACTTGATGGGGCTCTGAGCAAGTTTGTCTAGTGGAAGATAACCTTGCCCATGGCAGGGAAATTGGAACTGGATGATCTTTAAGGTCCCTTCCAACCCAAACAATCATATGATTCTATGATTCTATTTCTATTATCTCAATTTCTACTACTTCTATTATTTCAATTTCTGTATTTATATTTGTATTTATGTATCTATATGGATGTTTTATTGATGCATACTTCCGTGTGTCCCTGGCTGGTGGTTTTCATGGCTTTGGACACCCAGGGCACACATAGGATATTGAGAGATGCTCACTGTGTATTTTAATGCTGTACTGAAGCACTGGGAGGTTTGGTTCACCTCTGAGCCCCACGTGGCATGTTGGTGGGCACCAGGTGGCTGCACCAGTATGTTTTTAAAAAATAAGAGGAAAACATCATCTGAATCCTACAGGCAAGATGATGATAAGTGGCTATATTTAATCTCCCAGGAACAGCCGACCGCTCACCCAGCGGGGAAAGGATGGCACGTTGCCACTATGTCCCTGCTCTGTCCCCTCAGTAAGAGTTGTGTGTGTCTCCCAAAACAAGAGGACAGCCTGTTATTTGTGACCCCTCGCCATTCGTGTGCAAGGGCTGAGCTGGTGTTCCTAAAGCCCCTGGTGGGGAGCAAAGGGGCAGAGGAAGGAGTAGCAGCACTTTGTCAAGGGGTATTGCTGCTGAGCTGACTTGTGCCCAGTGCTCCTGTTTTCTCCTTGGTGCTGTGCCCAGTGTCTTCTCTAGCGTCCCTTCTTGCCTCCTTGATATCTTCCACAGTGTCTTTCCTTGTCCCCTGATATTTTACCAGCATGTCTCCTTGTGTTGCCCCTAAATGTCCCTCTCTAACCCCACGTCCTCCCTAAGTGTCCCTCTGCATCTCTTGATGTTGCTCCGAGTGTCCCTGACATGCCTGTCCCTGTCTTACCAGTGTCCTCAATGTCCCCCCAGTGTCCTTCTTTGTCCGTACACAATATCCTTCAATATGCACCTCGTACCTAAGTTGCCCCACTAAATGTCCCTTACAAGTCCTCGCTCTTCGCTGTCCCCAGCTGATCCCACCAGTGTCCGTCCTTGTCCCCACCATGTGTTCCCTCAAATACTCTTTATTTATTCCACAGTGTCCTCCGCACTGTCCCTCCCGGTGGGTCGGGTCAGGGCGTGGCAGGGGACACGCGGGGACACGGGCGGCGGGTGGCGCGGGCGGGGCAGTCCTCCCCGCGGTCCGCACCGCGGCTTTAAAGGGAGCCCGCGGCGGGCGCGGCCGCAGAGGCACCGGCGGGGGCACCGGCGGCAGAGCGGCACTGGCTCTGCTGCGGCTTCAGTCACCCACCGCAACCCTTCCCAGCCTCTCCCCGCCCAGGGGCGGGGGTCCCAGGCCGGGCGGGCCACGCTTCCAGCCGTGAGGACATAGCGGGGCATCGCGGGACGAAGCACTCGCCATGAGCGACAGCCCGATCCCACTGCCACCGGCTTCGGCCACCAAGCCCAAGCGGGCTCGGTCAGCGCGGCGGCCGGCAGCCCACCCTGCGTACTCGGACATGATCACGGCAGCCATCCGCGCCGACAAGAGCCGCGGCGGCGCGTCCCGGCAGTCCATCCAGAAGTACGTGAAGAGCCACTACAAGGTGGGCCAGAATGCCGACGTCCAGATCAGGCTGGCCATTCGACGCCTGCTGGCCACCGGAGTCCTCAAGCAGACCAAAGGAGTTGGTGCCTCCGGCTCTTTCCGCCTGGCCAAGGCCAGCAAGTCGAAGAGGTCTCCTTCCAGGAAGAGGAAGAAGACGGCCAGGAGATCCACTTCGCCCCGGAAGCGGGCTAGGTCCAGGAAAGCCAGGTCCCCGGCCAAGAAGCCCAAATCTGCCGCCAGGAAGGCCAGGAAGAAGTCAAGGAGCCCGAAGAAAGCCAAGAAGCCAAAGACTGTTAAGGCCAAGTCCCTGAAGGCATCCAAACCCAAGAAGGCAAAGAGGTCGAAATCCAGAGCCAAGTCCGGTGCCCGGAGCTCGCCCAAGAAGAAGTGAGAAGTCTAGAGGCGTTTCGGCACTCTCCCCATTGGTTCTGTAAATAGCTGTTGCCTTTATTTTTACTCCTTTCTACTGCATTTTATAAAGAATTGCTCTATTCGTGAATTGAAATAGCTAAAACAAGGCAGTTGATGAATGATAAACAATTTTAAAGTGTTACTGGTCTGGGTTTTTATTCTGATGTCTCAGAAATTTCTTGTGTGCGTGTCTGTTGGTTTTATTAACACTGGACTGCTTGTTGTGTGTTGGGGCGGATGGTGATTCTGTGTGTCTGTTGGGGTCGTGCAGGATTTCAATTCCTGGTCCTGCCCCAACTCCTGGGGGGGTTATGGGTTTGCTGGGGCTGGGAAAAGACATCGGTGGGGAAGCTGGAACATATGGCTGCGAAAGCCCTGGCCTTCCCTGGAGGAGGAAAACAAGTCCCTGTTCACTCATCTACTGCTGCAGATCCCCACCGTGGGGATGAGGTGAGGAATGTTGGGCTGCTGGGTGTGAGGTCCAGCTGGTGCTGGAGATAAGGGGCTGCCAGCCTGCCTGTGGAGCTGCCTCTGCACAGCTGGGTGGTGGCAGGGACTCTTGGGGCAGGGATGGGACAGAGGAGATGGAGCAGGGCCAGAGTCTGTCCACACTGGCTTTCAAGGAGTTGAAGGTGTCCGTGAGGTGGGAAGTGGGATCACCGTAGGGAAAAAGGACAAACACAGCCACAAGCAGCCTCGCTCCCCAGGGAAGAACACCCTGAGGCAGTGGACAGCTCTGCAGGCAGGCTGTGGTGGGCAGCCAGGGCAGGGTGAGGCAGAACTGCTGGGCTCAGCCCTGCTGTGACCCGGGGGCTCTGGCTTTGTGCCCAGTGGGGGCTGGCACGACTCCAGGGCCTGCCTGGCCCGTGCCAGAGCCCCTCCCTGGGCTGGGCTGGTGATCCTGACAGCCAGGGCTGGCAGGGAGCCTGTGGGCTGGCCTCACTGCTCAGCGAGGTCTGAGCCTCAGGCAGGGGCTGCTTAATCCCTCTTGGCTAGAGATAGATAAACTTCTTCATCGTCAGGATCCCCAACCACCTGGGCCAGGAGCTCCAAAATCCCAGGGGCTCTGGATGCTCAGTGCCCTTGAACTTGCTGTGCCTAAATCTCATAAGCAGTCTCATCAAAATCTCATAAGAGGTCTTCACTGTCTCTGATGGCTTCCAAATCCTTTAGCCTGCTCTTCCTAAATCACTTGGGCAAATGGTGCCTGAGTCCTTTAGCCATTTCCAAATTCAGTACTTCAGGATACTGAAATCCTTGGGCTAATCCCTGTGGGCTCTTGTTACTAAGACCCTTGGGTCAAAGGCTCCCAGAACACCTAGACTGAAGACCCCGAACATCTTTCAAGAGCCTGGTACCTTATTCCCCTGGAATGAGTGGTCTAAACCACTCTGGCCACAGAATTCCCCAGTCAGCTGTAGTAGAGGAAGGAGATACCTAATCCAGATGGAACAGGTTACTCATAGAAATTGTGGATGCCCGATCCCTAAAAATACTCCAGCTGAGTTTTGGTGGGGCTCTGAGCAACTTGGTCTAGTGGAAGGTGTCCCAGCCCATGGCAAGGAGCTTGGAACGAGATTATTTTTAAGGTCCCTTCAAACCCAAACCATTCTATCATGCTATGACCCTTTGTGTCTAAAGCCACTGAGCCTATAGTTTACAAATGCATAAGAGGTGCTCAAATCCCTTGGGTCTGGGTATTCTAATTTTCACCTGGTAAATCCTAAACTGCTCTGTCCAATGGATTATTGGTCACCTCAGCTGGATGCACCCACATGCTGCAGACCCCTGGTTCATTATCCCCACTGGTGGGCACCCATAAACCACCTAGCTGCAAGGATCCAAGTCACCTGTGCTGAGGACCCCAAATCCCTAGGCAGAAGCACCTAATGCTCCTGGGCTTGTTGATCCTTGAGGCCCGTGATGCCCTGTTGCTATGAAATCCCTCAGATCCTAGTACATTGCCCCATTACACTTCCTAAATCTCATAGACGGCGTTCCCACAAAATCCCTCAGACTCCGGGCATCACATATCGCCTGGCTCTGGGGTGCCTGAACCCCTTGGTACACATCCTCTCCGAAGATGCCGAACGCCTCCTAGGGAACCTTTCCAAGCGCTCCCAGCCGCTGGAGCTGCTCGGCGCTCGCCCCGCCCTACGGGAGGCGGTGCCCCGACGGCCAATAGGCATTGGNCGCCCCCCGGGCCGCGTCGGGAGCGGCGGCGGCGCAGCTGCGGCGGCGGCTGGAGAGCGAGCTGGAGGACATCCGCGGCGGCGGCACCTGGAAAAGCGAGCGTGTCATCGCCTCCCGACAGGGACCCCACCTCCGCTTGGCGGGCGGCGGCGCCGGTGCGTGCGGGGAGGAGGGCTCCCGGTCCCTTCCCCCGCTGCCATGCCGCTGCTTCTCTCTCTCTGTTCCCGCAGGGATCATCAACTTCTGCGCCAATAACTACCTGGGGCTCTCCAGCCACCCCGAGGTGATCCGTGCCGCTGTGGAGGCCCTGGAGAAGTTCGGCGCTGGTCTCAGCTCTGTCCGCTTTATCTGCGGTACCCAGGTATTGGGCAGCATCCTCTTCCCCGCGGGTCTTTCGGAGGTGTCCACGTAGACTCCTCTCTCGACGCTCCCACTCGCTGTTCACAGTGCTAAGTTACATGTGGCCCGGTGGGAAAACGAGTCTGCCAAGTCCCCACTAGCCAAGCATCTGGAAATGCGCCAATTTAAATCATTACAACACCTGAGAGCAAAGAAACTGAACACACCTCTGAATTCAGAAAATAAATGTCTTTTTTCTCTCTCTTTCTGGTTAAAATGACAATGAACCTGACTTGAAGTGGCTCCATCAGACCCAGCCCAATTTATCCCTGCTGGAGCTTTTTTTGAGTACTGCTTGGTTAAGTGCAAAGAACAGGCAGAGCTTCTGCCTTGTGCATGGGGAGCTCGGAGTCTCCCTGCTGAGCTTTGGCATCCAAAACCATAATCATACTTTAGGGCTGCATTTGGTGAACACAAGTAACTTCTCCCACGCACACACACCTTTTCTGGATAAAATCTGGCTGTCTTCTCCCCTTTTGAGTCAGCATTTAACAGCAGTGGGCAAGCAAGAACTTGTGCTGCCCCACTGTTGGTTCCTGCTCCTCTCTTCTCTTTAGAGCATACACAAGGACCTGGAGGAGAAGATTGCACGTTTCCACCAGCGGGAAGATGCCATTCTCTATGCCAGCTGCTTTGATGCCAACGCTGGTATCTTTGAGGTTCATAAGGCTTCCCTTGTGTTGTGCATGAAGGAGGGAGGTGACAGCAATGTGGCTGCCGTGCCTTCCAGAGGCTCTGCTGTGAGCTCTGTGCACCAGAGAAGATGGCAGTGGCTGGTGGTGAAGAGCCCTGATGTGGGGCTCTTGCCCCAGGGAAGCCCTGCAGAGGCGTTCAGCCACCCTCACCGCTGCTGTCTCCAGCCAGCTCCAGCTCTTGGGGAGGGCTGCCATTTCTGCAGAGGTCTGTACTCCCCCTTAAAGTGTAGTGAGGGGAAGGGCTGATCTCACAGGCGTGTTAGGAAAGGGGTAGGGAGGTTTTGAGCTCAGAAGCCACAAGCAAGAGCCTGGCATAAAGAAATCAGGGGATAAGATGACTAGGAAGGAAACACAAAGTTTAGTGTCAGGAGAGACTGGCAGCTGGAATCAATCACAGCCTTGTTCTCTGTACCTGAGGGAGGCTGGGAGATCTGGGTGAGGTGGCATCCACAGCAAAGGATGACCCTTTCTGTTTGGCACGCCCAGGCCCTGCTGACCCCAGAGGATGCGGTGCTGTCAGATGAGCTGAACCATGCCTCCATCATCGATGGGATCCGCCTGTGCAAGGCCAACAAGTACCGCTACAAGCACATGGACATGCAGGACCTGGAGGCCAAGCTGAAGGAAGCGCAGGTATGGAGTTCTGATCCCACCCCAACGCCAGGGCACTGGCTTAGCTGTGCTGCCTCTGCAGTGCCCAGTCCTGGAGGGTGAGCTCTGCCTTTTGCTGTGCAGTAGGCATTGTTTTTGCTGACAGGCATGGATAGGCAAGGTGGCAAAGCAGCTGGTTGGGATGCAAATCCCCTCCATCTCGGTTAGCTACATCCTCTTCATACAGGAGTTTGAGTGTGCTCCTTTGCCAGCCCCTCTCCTCTGGGTGACATCCTCACCCCTGGGGATGACTCTTCCCTCCAATAGAAGCATCGACTGCGGCTGGTGGCCACTGACGGCGCCTTCTCCATGGATGGTGACATCGCACCCCTGAGGGAGATCTGCCAGCTGGCCCAGAAGTACGATGCCCTGGTCTTCATCGATGAATGCCACGCTACAGGATTCCTGGGACCCAATGGGCGGTGAGTGACTGCCTCAGCCCTGTTTCTTCCTCCCACCCTGACTAATTCTGAGGCAAAGGTGCTGATGGACAACGTGCTTTTGTGCGGGGACTCCTTGAAGGCTTTGCAACTCACCTTTGGATTGAAAGGAGATACTTTAGCAGTGATCCACCCCCAAGTGACAGCTGCTTCTCAGTGTGTAATGGATGGTCTGACCATCTCATCTGGGTACCACCTCTCCTGGCAGGTGCTTTGTTTGGACTATTAAACTTCTGTGTGGGAAGTTTGAGCAATTTCTCATCTCTAAGGGATGAAGAACCCATGCTCTTACTTTGTGAGGTCCCAGCTTAGGCTTTCTGCAGGAGAGGAAGGTCAGGTTGAACTATCTCAAGGGGTTATTCTTTGTTGTCTAGAAGGAGGGATGCCAGAGACCGGGCTGAGAGCGCCTTGTTTCCCTTGAGGCATCCAGCAACTTCCCTGGTGCGTGTTGACACGGCTGATAATGTGACATTCCTTTTTCTACAGGGGTACTGATGAGCTCCTGGGAGTGATGGACAAAGTCACCATCATCAATTCTACCCTGGGAAAAGCTCTTGGAGGAGCTGCAGGTAAAGGCATTTCCCTGTGTGGGGTCCTGCATACCCTAAAGAGCTCTACAGCAGTCTTATGTTTCCTTCCTCTGCCTAATGATAGAGTAACAAATGAATGTTATCCTTTTCCACTGGTGGCATGAGGCTTGGTTTGTGATATTGCTGCAGGATTAAGGGAGATCCTGCTGTGTGCTCCTTGCACTATCATCTTTCTTATGCATTTGCCTTTGGGGTCAAGGTGGAAACTCTTGGTCTAAAGCATCAGCTGTGATTTTTAAACCTGGTTTGTACCTAAATTCCTGCTATAGGTGCCAGGTTGACTTTATCAAGAAGCCTCACTTTAAACAGGTCAGCCTGGGGTGCCTTGTCCAATTCTCTCTCCTCCATCTGCAGGTGGGTACACGACAGGTCCCAAGCCCCTCATCGATTTGCTCCGCCAGCGTTCCCGCCCATACCTCTTCTCCAACAGCTTGCCCCCTGCCGTGGTGGGCTGTGCAGCCAAGGCCCTGGACCTGCTCATGGAAAGCAATGCCATTGCACAGTCTATGGCTGCCAAAACCCAACGGTGAGGGGGCCGTGTTGGGGTGAGAGCAGGGGGAGCTTTGTTAGGAGTGAGTTGTCCGTGATATATTCATCCCCTCTTTCCCGGTGATAGGCTGTGAATACAGTTGGCAAGTCAGAGCTCAGGGGAAGCTGCAGGATGTGCCTGTCTGTGTCAGGCAGATGTGTCACATCTGGATGCTCTGTGAGCTGGGCCACATTGTCCACTCAAGGATCTGCAGTCCCCTTATGCTGAGCAGGACATGGTAGGAGGTCACTCCAAGAGGAGAGATCTCTTCCCTGCACCGAAGATGAACAGTGGAGCAAACCTTACCCAGTTCTCAGTGACCAGGGCTCCCAGGGGAAAGAAGGGCAGTGGTCTCCAAGGACAGGGTTGTTGAGGTTTTTACTCATCCTGTTGTTCCCTTCACCAGGTTCAGAAGTAAGATGACAGCAGCTGGCTTCACCATCTCTGGGAAGGACCACCCCATCTGTCCAGTCATGCTGGGGGATGCTCGGCTGGCCTCAGTGATGGCAGAGGACATGCTCAACAGAGGTGATCTGAGGAGGGAGCTCAGTATCCAGACACATCCCCTGAGGGAAGGGACAGTTGGCAGTGGTGCCACCACAAGCCCTCCTTCAGAAGATGTTCTTGCATGAAATCCAGTACTCCTCCACCCTTCAGCTGCAAATGTCCTCGTGGTCTCCTCCAGATGTTGCCACCTGCACCTTCTTTCTCTGTTAGGGAGGGGATTTACATTAATGCTCTTGTCCTGTTATGCTTGGACTCCATGCCCATTGCTGGCCCTTAACCTTATTTCCATGCTTGGGAGCAGATGGCACTTGAAAACCCTGAAGGCTGGTTTTTGGGAGGGGAGCCTTTCTATCACCCAGTACACCTCAGCCTGCCTCCATCCCAGCCAGCTCTGACTCCGCCTGCGTTTCCTCCCCAGGCATTTATGTCATTGGCTTCAGCTACCCCGTGGTGCCCAAGGGGCAGGCGCGCATCCGGGTCCAGATCTCAGCCGTGCACAGCGACGAGGACATCGACCGCTGCGTGGAAGCCTTCACCGAGGTGGGACGGAAGCACGGAGCGCTGGCTTGAGGGGCCAGAAATCACCTCCTCAGCACTATCCCTGTCCACAACCAAGTGCCTCTGATAGGGAAAGCGGCTTGAGCAGCACACTGCTAGGAGCAGGACCATTCCTCAAGGCGTCACAGCCTGCGTCACATGAGTCAGTGGGCTGACTCAGGTAGCGCTGGCAACCAGCCCTTACAAGTGTCATTAAAGGTGTCCTGCAGTGCAGCGGATATTTGTCTGCCTCCTATTTCCTCATCCAGGAGCTGCACCCCATCCCCATCCTCTCATGCTGGGACCAGACACTGCTATGCCTTCCCTGAAGCCTCAGCCCAGATGCTGAAGTGCTGCAGTTCCTGGTGTCTCCTGCTGATGGAAATAAGTGTTGCTGATGTGCCTGAGGTTGCCTGCTTCTTCTGTGCTGTCCTGTGGGTCTAGCACCCGCAGATCACCCTGGCAGATCTGACTGCTGCAATTCCCCACTGAGGCAGGGGTGTTTCCCAAGCCCTTTGCAACCTGTGGAACTGGCAGCTGGTTAGAGAAAGAGGACATGAGCCTGCCAAAGCTCCAGTGCTCCTTTCTCTCCTTCCTGCTCTCAGGTATTAGATTTGAGGCTTGCTTGGTCCCCAGCTACAAGGCTTTGCCAATTGCTTCAGTGGTCTCAAACCTGCCCTGGAAAAAATATCTTGCCCTAGAGGAGCAGTGGGCAAACTGAGGTGGTAGAGACCAGCAGAATGGTGAGAGGATCTGCATCTGGCTGAGGCCAGGGGCAGAGCAGGTGCCAGAAACCTTTAATTGTGTTCCATGTGGCAGAAATCTCTGGATTTGTTCCTCCAAGCTGTGCTGTATTATTTCAGCATTCAAAAAGGCACAAGTGGGACCTGGCCATCTCTTAGGATTGCTTTGTTTACATCAGTTTTGTTCCAGACCAGAAATTTTATGTCCTGCCAGCTGTCCCTGTGCTGAATGAGTAGCTGCAGCCAGGGACAGATTCTAGCTGAAATGGAGTGTGCTGTGCCTGGGTGCTGGAGCACTGGGTCATATCAGCACAGACCTGCTCTGAAGTCCTTATGTGTCACTAGGCTGTCAGGGAGCAAACTACAGGGCAGTAATGTCTGACCTGAGCCAGAGCAACTGCAGAAGAATACAGGTGTTAGTCCAGGATTGTAGGGCTTTACAGGGATGCAAAGGATAGGGAAGAAATGTGTCCTGTAGATTCAGCAGGGCTGTAACCAAACCCTGTTAGAACAGCTGGTAGTGTAACTTTGTGCTGGTTTTGTTTAATTTTCCATCTCCACAGGCCCTGAGCTCAGCCTGCTGATAAACTATGATACAGAGTTCCTTTTCTGTGGCACCGGGCCCTTGCAATGCTGCAAACCCTTTTCAGCAGACAGTATTTTGATATGGGGAAGGCAGGGAGATTGCTCTCAGGCCCCTTGTGCAACCTGGAAGAGATGAAAGTTCAGCCAGATGGGTCAGGTATGGGGAGGGTGAGACCCTAAATTGAATCACTGCTGGTTTGAGCCCAATGCATGTGCACCCCTTGCTCCCCTACCTGCACACCTCCATTGCACACCTCTACCACCCTCCCTCACATTTCTCTCCTGCTGGTCCCCAGCCCTGGTCTCCCCCTCTCCCCTGGCCTTTTCCCTCCACTCAGGGCAGACAACCCAAGCAGAAAACCCGTCTAACCCTGCTCCAGCTTTCAACTCCTCATTGACAGAGCAGCCCTACAGATGTCTCTCTGCTCAGCTGCAGGCCAGAGCAGCAGCAGCAGCCTCCCTCCTGTGGTGCTCCCATTGTTTTTGCATGCACGTGGGGGCTCGCCCTTCTGCTCCTCTTCTCACCAGACACTGACCTCCCTCTCACCTCCATATCTCCTGGGTCCCTCAGCTGCCAACTCCCTGCACTCTGCCTGCCTCAAGGCCAAGCTCAGGAGCAGACTGGAGCTGTCTGGGGAACAGGCTGTGTCTTGCTGGAGTCCCAGGAAGGCAGGAGGGTCAGATGATGGCACACTGCTAATGAATAATGCTGTACTCATTGACTTGTAGGCATCATGTAAGTATTGAATTGAGGCACGTCCTCCTGCTCTTTATTGCTTCAAGGCCTTCCAGCCTAGGTCTGATCTATAGTTGTAGGTAGCTTTTAGCCCAGAAAGCAGAGGATGTTTTGCTGAGTGGAATGTAAAGGCCACTTTTTGAGGATGCAGTTCTCATCCTGGGCTCCCTGACCTATCCCATACCCTGTATGCTGCTCAGGCAGTCCCTGAGTCTGGAGCTGTCACCCTCTGCACCATGGGATAGGTGGGGGATCCATGTATTTCACCCATCTTACCTCAAAGTTGGGGCATATCCTATTCCATCCCATTTTCATACGCACCTAGCCCCAAAAGTGCTTTCAGCCCTGGGTCATGGCCCATCTCCCACTCCTTCCACCCTCACTAGGCTGCCTTGTTACAGTCCCAAACTACCCTGCTGCCCAGTGATTCACTCCAGCCCCTCTCCACATTGCAGTTTCTACCCTTAGCAGTGGGTGGAACCCACCTCTACCTTTCTCTGCTGGAATTCCCTTGCCCTGGCTTCCCTGCCTGCAGCCTCCCCCAGGCAGGCAGGGATGCTCCAGCTTGGACTGAGCCGGCTGGGGCTGGTGCAAGCGGGGTCTGAACCTGCTGTTCCGTGCCATAATTCTTCCATCCCTCATCCTTTCCTGGAGATAAATGCTGCACAAGGGCCTCGGCTGGTGCCAATGCCTCACAGCACTGGTGGGTGAGGGGCGAAGCAGCCGCACCCCCCACCCAGGGGTTTTGGCGAGACAGAGCAACGACCACAGCCATCCCCACTTCCATCCTGGACCTTTATTTCTGTCTGGGGGATTTCCCCCCAGCTCCAAGGGTGAGTCCAGGCAGCCCTTTGCCCTTTCAGCCCCTTTGGCTGCAAGAACAGGCCCCGGGAGGTACCTCCGTAGCCGCCTCAGCGGCAGGAGCACTTGCAGGCGGCCACGACGGGGTAGGGGATGTGCCGCCAGGTGCAGCTGGGGGGCCCGGGGGGCTGCGGGCTCCAGCAGTGCCAGGCCAGCAGCTTGATGCGGGTGAGCTGCGCGGGCCGGCAGCTCATGCCGGGGGGCCAGGAGCAGCCGGGGCCGCCGCTCTCGCACGTCGTGTGGCGCACCCAGCGGGGCCAGAAGACGGGTCCCAGGTCGACCCAGGCGGAGGTGAGGCGGCAGGAGGCCCGTTCCACCAACCACTGCCGCAGACGGCGGGCCAGGGCCCCCGCTAGCTCGGGGGGCGGCTCTGGGGCGGGGGGCAGCAGGGTGGGCAGCTCCAGCCCCTCCGCCTCTCGCCACAGCTTGCGGTGATATCGCCCGGCACCCTCGGCCAGGTCCCTGCTCATGGACTCCAGGTTCTCCTCCAGGATGCTCCCGTTGCGACCGCGGGGCTCCTCGGTCGCCATCCAGAAGGGGTCGAAGGCCGAGCCCAGGAGCCGGCGGAGCCGCCCGGGGCGCAGGTGCCGGGGCTTGGGGGCGTAGCGATAATCCTCGGGGGACAGCGACAGGCTGTAGGGCCGCACCGGCGCCGAGGGGTGGCCGCNGGAGGAGGAGGAGGAGGCAGCTGCGGTGTGGTCCCTCCATGGTGAGCAGCGCTGTGGCAGGCTGTGCCCGGCTGCAGGCTTGCACTCTGCCGCATCCCCTGGGTTATCACCGCGTCCCGAGGCATGGCCTTCCCCTTTTCCCTGGTTACAGCGGCTGATAGGGAGCTGGCGGGGACACCTCGCTCCTTCCCACCAGAGGGGCAGGTGGCGGGGATAAGCCTCATGGTCCCTCCTGTCGCTGAGCCAATGGGGATAGTCTGGGCTGCTGTGGAGGGGAAGGGGCCAGCGCCTCCTTCCCCACATCCTGCTCCATCATTGGAAGAGGGACCCACAACCTTTTCAGTGAAGGGAAGCTGGTGGCCTTTGAGTCTTGCTGAGAAAGGATCACCAAGCTGCACTCAGTGCAACTGGAAGTCCTCAGGGCACAGACCCTGTCACCAGGATGGACACGGCAGCAGGGTGGCAGGGCAGGAGGGCTGCGTGGGTCGCTGTCCTCTCCTGGCACATCAGCTAGCCCCCATGTGTCCCAGGCAGCTGTGATGGAGGTGGCCATCCTGGAGGTCGTGTCCTCCCTTCCATACTGCAGTACTGATGGAGTGGAGATCTGGACTGGATGAAATCCAAAACCTGCTTTCTTCTCCTTCTCTAGGTCAGATATTGTGGGAGAGGCTCAATCTGCTCAGTGCTACTAACAATTATTAGTAACAGCAATTAATTGCCCATCCTCCAGAGGGTTTAGGACCCTATATTTGAGGGATGGGGCAGGGGCCAGGCTCACATCCATGAGGGCTCATATCCGTGGTGAGATATTTACATTCCCTGGAGGTGTTGGACAGCACGTCCTGAACACCCAGCATTGAGAGGTGGCCACTGAGGTCCAAGGTCCCTTTTCCACCAGACAGTAGTGAGCTTTCTCTCTGCCACCCCCTTCTCAGCAGGAGGAGCAGGGAGCAGCTGAGCCTGCAGGAAAGCTGGGCAGAGAGGAGTTAACTCCAAACCCAACCTCAGGGAGAGGGGAAAAAAAACAACGGAGAACTATGGATCAGCAGCAAGAGCAGAGGGAGGGAAAAGGGGGAGTCAGAGAGAGAGAGCAGAGCTGGTGGCGGGCAGGGGGAGGCAGCGGAGCACCAGGCAGGAGTGACTGGGATGACCGAGCTGCCCAGATAAACTCTTCTGTGGTCTGCACCCTCTGACTACCACTGCGTGGGCTGGACTGGAGATCTCCCCCTGAGCGAGAGGCAAAGCTGCAGGCCCTCCCTCCAAAAGGTGAGTACCGGCTTCCAAAGCTGAAATGTGGCCTCAGGCTCCCTGAGCAGAGACACCCTGGTGTATTATGCATGCCCAGAAGGAGACTGGGCTCCTCTGCCTCAGTGAGGAGATTCCACGGGGTCAGATAGATAAGCTGCATAAGCTGGAGGGTAGCTATCTGTAGGACAGAGGGGACCAAAGACACAGAGAGGCAGGAGCAGTCTCTTGGTGTGATACACAAAGAAGCGGGGAAGGAGAAGTCTCATGAGCTGAGGGATGGGGGAGCATGAAGTGAAGGAGCTTGCATGACCCAAAAACGAGTTAATTGCTTGTCAACAGTAGCTAGATAACAGTGTCTTTCCTTCTCTGTTTTTCCTCAAAGAAGAACAAATTGTTCTAATGATAGCACAACAAGGGGAAGGCTTGTTCAGAGATAGGCTGTTGGTGCTGCCTGCCTGAGCACAGTGTTACTCAGGGCTGGAGGAAGTTTTGCAGCAAATCACAATACCTTGAGCTGTGATAATAACAGGCTCCTTGACAATGATCATCATGTTGTATTTCAGGTGGCTCCAGGGTCTCCTCCCCATCCTCACCTACCTGCCACCATCCAGCCCTTGACCACCTTTCAGCATCAGGAAAAGGTGCATTTAGTTGCCTCTCCTCTGTGGAGAGTAATTACTGCACAGGGAGCAAGGAGCAGCCAGCTCCAGGGTGGAGGTGCTCCCAGCTTAAGGAGTTCCCTTGGGATGGGAATGTGTTGGGTTGCTGCTGCTGTGGGGAGTGATCCAGGCATCAGGTCCCTGCTGCAGGAGGTGGCACAGCCCTGGGCTGGGTGTGCTGGGACCACTTGCAGCCCATGGGAGCCTCCTAACCCATGGCCCTGTGGCCAAATCCTGTTGAACACTAGCCAGGGTTTAGATTTGCCGAAGGAAGCAATTCCAAGGGGTTTAGCAGCTTTGGGAATGTAGGAGGAACGTGGGTGAGGCCAGCTGGCAGGGCAGCAGGGATCCTTCGCGGGGCTGGGAGCACAGGAGATGTCCTGATGGCAAAGTGAATCTGGGCAGGAGAAAGAGGCTTCAGCTCTGCTCAAGCCAGGCAGACGTGGGCTGACTGACCACAGCAGCATTCTTGCCAGTGATGTCACGAGGATCGTGGTGGCATCATTTAACCTGCTGTTTGGGATTGGCATCTCTGGGAGAAACAGGAATGCCAGGGGCTGAGGTCAGGCACCTTGGGACCTCTTATCCCTTTCTCCCAATGCAGGTCTCTGCAGTCTGACAGGAAGATGCCAGGGGGATTGAACATCTCTTCTGACAGCCCAGAGCTACGAGCAGCAGGGATTATTGTGCCCATCATCTTCTCCCTCATCTTCCTTGTGGGTACTGTGGGAAATGGGCTGGTGCTGGCTGTGCTGCTGTGGAATGGCCAAGTCAAGTACTCCACCACCAACCTCTTCATCCTCAACTTGGCTGTGGCTGATCTGTGCTTCATCATCTGCTGTGTCCCTTTCCAGGCCACCATTTACACCCTGGATGGGTGGCTCTTTGGGGCCTTTGCCTGCAAGGCTGTGCACTTCCTGATCTACCTCACCATGTATGCCAGCAGCTTTACCCTGGCTGCTGTCTCTGTTGACAGGTAAGTGTCCCCTTCCCTTTGAGTTCTGCAGCTCAGGGACACTGTTTGCCACTCTTGAGCTAAGGGTGGGAGAAAGGCCACTACTTACCCTGTTGGGTGTCCTGTAAGAAGGAGGTTGGGTCTCCCCAGAGGTAGGGCCAGCAGAGCCAGTCTCCCCAGCTCCTCATGCCCTCCCCCTCTACCAACCCAAGCTCTTAGCCTAGTTACCCAGTTCTCACTTGGGAAGGAGGGGAGTCCACCATGCATAAGCAGGAACAGCAAAATCCCTAGGGCAGCAACACAACTCAGAAGAAACAGGAGAGTCCTGCTCCTATCCTTCTCTTACCTGGTTCAAGAGATACACTGCCTGCCTTTCCTGAGCTGGCACAGCAGAGTGGATGATACAGATCCCAGACCCATTGTTGGAATGACCCTGATATTTTTTGTGAATTCACTGTAACCTTCACTCCCAAAAGGTTTGGGAGGGAAGAGATGGGTGGCTGTGTGGGAAGGGGTACACAAATGGCAGCTCCACAGGGCAGGAGAAATACCTCACCTCACCCATGTTGTGTTTTGTCTCTCCTTCTCCTTCCCCTCCTTGCCAGGTACTTGGCCATTCGCTATCCACTGAAGTCCCGGGATCTCCGCACGTCCCGAAATGCAGGAGTGGCCATTGTGGTGATCTGGTCACTGTCGCTGCTCTTCGCTGGGCCTTACCTCAGTTACTACCAGATAGTCCATTACCATGGTGTGCCCATCTGTGTCCCCATCTGGGAGGACCAGCGCCGAAAGGTTCTGGACATCCTCACGTTTGTGTTTGGGTACCTGCTGCCTGTGACCGTGGTGAGCCTGGCATACACCAGGACCATCAAGTTCTTGTGGACCTCTGTAGACCCCATAGAAAGAATCTCAGAGTCTCGGAAATCCAAGCGCAAGGTCACCAAGATGATTGTCACAGTGGCTATCCTGTTCTGCCTCTGCTGGCTGCCCCACCATCTGGTCATCCTCTGCTTCTGGTTTGGCCACTTTCCCTTCAACCGGGCCACTTACGCTTTCCGCCTGGCTTCCCACTGCCTTTCCTACACAAACTCCTGCCTCAACCCCATTGTCTACGCCCTCATCTCCAAGCATTTCCGCAAGCGTTTCAAGCAGGCCTTTGCCTGCCTCTTCTTCCAGAACAAGATCAGGAAAAAGAAGAAGAAGAGAGTTGGAAGGAAAGTCCATATGGTCAATGTGGAAAGAGGTTTTGCCAACAGGACAGGAGCTTTCTATGGAGGCAGCACTGAGGTGACCCAAGTTCCAGAGGAGAACACCAGGAAGAGGGACCTTGAAGGTGCCAGTCGGGCTAGACCATGGACTCGGCAGGTACAAGATGCCATGATCTCTGTTCAGAAGGAGCTACTGGAGGAGGAAATTTTGGCAACAGCTGGCCATTCCCTAGATGTGACCCCTCTAAGGCAAGACCAAGAGGAAGCCCTAGAAAAGGGCTAGAGAGGCTAGAAAGAAGTCTCCATTTGCATCACATTTTCTGACCACATCACAGTGGTTTTGCTTTCCTCCAGGATCATCATGCCCACATTTATCCCCACCGAGATGGTTTTATGTTGGCAGTGAGAGATGAGTTTGCTCATTCAGACCCATTCAGCTGAGTTAAAGTCCCCCAGAACTCCTCAAACACCTCCTCCACGATCCTGTAGCCATGTCTGAGACCTGCCATCATCCCATCTCAATATGCACAGTAAACATTAAGTGACTGCAAGAGCCGTCCTTTTCTTCAATTATGTATGGCGTTTTATTAGTGCTGTGTGGATCCTGAATATGTAACCCTTAATGTGAGGCAGATCTGCACCTATAATTTGTTAAGAGAAGGTGAAAAATGGGAAGCTCGGGAGAAAGTGTTTAGGGAGAGCTGTGACATTGTGGGACACCCAGCTGGGAAACAATTACAGGTTGACATGGTACTTGTAGGTCTCCTGAGCCCTGCATGGGCTACAAAATCCTCTCGTGTCCTCACTTGTCCCTCTGCATGGTGCCAAAATTGTGTCAAAAGTAAAGGGGTTTTGGCCCCAGCCAGTGCTGTAGGCATTGTACAGCAGGGCTGGGTGACAGCAGGCAGCTGAATGCATGAGCAGAGACATTATGTCCCCCTTATTTCTCTTCTTTTTCTGTTCCCTACGTCTGTTTGCGTAAATCTTTCCTTTTTGCTTTGTCCTGCCCACTCTTAATTCCGAGGTGACACGGTATTTCTAATGCTCACTGAGCAGTTGTTCACCTTGCTAGAGTTCAGCTCCAAGGACATCCCTTTTTCTGTGCGGAGGCAAACTGAAGAGGAAGGCCAACTGTGCTGGGAATTAGTTTTTGTTTTCCATTCAAGTGCTTGATGTTGCTTTCTGCACTTTGAGCCTCCCTTGCCTCTATCCCTGTTTCTGATTTTTCCACCTCCCTCCTTTCATGGCAGCTGCTACCCCTCTACAGCAGATGTCTTTCAGAAACGTGTCCAGTGTGCCTTACCCACCTTCCTGGGAACAGCGAGTTCTCCAGCCACCCTCTGCACATGATGCCATGGCTGGTGGCCAGCTCACATGGCCTCATAATTTCTTCAGGTGAAGGCTCACTCAGCAGCCCAAAGCATTGTAGGGAGAAGGGAGCAGCAGTCAGGAACAATGATGTGGCACAGCTGGATGCTGGCTGTTCTTGCCTAGATCCTGCTCCTCCTGGTCCCAGCTTGCAAATGGAACAGATCAGATCAGGACTGACTGCTGCACATTGGGGTGAAGCCTAAATGAAACAGGATAGAGAGGACAGGGAAGATCTTGGGGAGAAGGTGCATTTAGCATGACAAGTGGCTGCAAGCCCTGGGCCCCTTCACTATGCTCTGCCTGGTGCTAAGCCCCAATTTTGGGGAGCACATGAGCAGGAAGGGCAGGTGCTGAGCCTGGGTTGGGAAGGCTCTGGAGCCAGAAGGGGATTGCTGTCTGTCCAGTACCAGTTTACATGCTCCAACTGGTTTCTCAGCTCAAAAGCAGAGGTGAAGCAAAGATGTGACATCCTTGATAGAGAGTCAGGTTTAATTAAAACTGGAGGAGTTTGATTGCTGCTTTCCACGCAGCCTTCCCTCCAGACTGATTGGCATTCTGCAGTCTCTGCTCCCAGCTTCTTGCCTCAATTAATGACTCTTTTCTCTCATTTTCTATTCTACTTTTTATCACTCAGGCTGACAAGCTCATCTTTAACCCTGCAGGGGCTGGTTTGCCACATCAGTGGAGTGCAGCTGTTCCAAGATCTGGAACAGGGTAGATGAAATGGGAGAGGTGTGAGCAGGTCAGGACTTTGCATCTAATGGTAAGCATCAGCTCTTATCTGTGGAGTAACTTAGTCCTGCCAACTGTGTGCTGATTCTGGTGTCTGGCATGTGTGACATGAGCCTGACGTCGCTGGAAGATATCAGACCCAGGTGCCAAGAAGCTCATTCTGCTTATGACCCTGTGTGCAAATCTGGCAGCCCTGGGAAGGGAATTCTGGTTATTTGCTTTTGGGTTTAGCTGCTGGTTGCTAATCTATGACCAGCCTTAGCAGGTTGCCAGATGATTAATTCTTCCACGTGCCCTCTTCCCCTCTCAGAGGTTTCATAAGAAACCCCAGAGGAATGCTGTTTGCCATACCTACTTTATCATCATCTTAATCAAAACCTGCTGATTCTTCCACCTTGTCACCCCATGGGCCCTGGCCTGCCCAGGGCTGCTCCTCCAGCTGGCCAGGCACAATGCATGAATAAGGTATCTTTTTAAAGTATCTCTCTGTGATGGAAGAGATCTTTGCTCATAGAGTGAGCAAAGGAAGTGGATGAAAGGGTGAGAAGTTTGCCAAAGATGCTTCATGGGGCTTCCTTAGCAGCACAGATAATTGCTGTGCTGTATTTGAAGTCTGCTAGAAAGGCAAAGGTGGAGGAAGTAAATTAGTTTAGCTGTTGGAGATTAATTATTTCGGCTGCTGAAGAGCTGAACAAATTCTTGATGTTCACACACATTGCAGTGTGTGCTTTGCCTTCGATTGTGTGGGTGAAGTGGCTGCTCCAGAGAAAGGTCATTTGCTTAGTAACATCCATGCAGCTTTGCTGGGAGGCCTTGTCAGAGCTGTTGCTTCTGCTATGGCTCCTCTGTGAGACACAAGGAGGTTCTCAGCTGTTTGTTTGCTTGAGGCAGATCCTCAGTCTGGCTGGTTTTTGTTGCATCTACAGTACAGCAGCAGCCTCAGAACCAGGGAGGTTGCTGCTGGGTTCAGTGGCTGGAAATTCTGTAGATCACATGCTCTGAATTAGGAGGGGAAATAGAGTGTATTTGGAGGTCAGGTAGTGGTGAGAGGGGACCAAAGCCTTAAGTCCCAGTTGATATCATGGCCCTGAGAACAGGGACTAATCATTGCTCAGGAAGGGATCTGGGGGGTGCATTTGATGGTGTAGCACAAAGAAAATGAGGAGTTGGGACTGATTTTAATGGCAAAATAAATAGCAGAGGGAAACCCGTGCTGTTGTTTCCATTCTCCATTACTGCAGCAGACACCTCTGGGAGACGCCGAAACTGCCCCCAACCTCACAGGGTTGTGCAGGGAAATCTGTGGCACAGGGTGCAAGGACAGAGAACAGCTGCTGGGAGAAGCTGAAGCCTCTAGGCCAGAAGCAGGAAGAAAACCAGGCAGTGCCAGTCAACAGCTCTCAGCACAGTAGAAAGCTGTTTCCTCCTTCCCTGGAACAGCTTCTTTCCTGCCCAGCACCTAACTCTCATTCTGGATACAGCTGCTGAGCATGACAGGGTAGTTAAGGCTCTGGGTATGACTGGCTGATGCAAAGAAATCTAAAACTTTTCTCCATCCAGTGCCAAACACATGATATGGCTCAGGGCAGCCCACAGCTTCAAGCCCTCAGGCAGGAAAACAGAACTGACTGCTGTGATTCACAGAATACAATTCCTACATGATACACTTTTTTTTCTCTGCTGAAAACCAAATGTGCTCTTCTTACCTGGTGTTACTGCTAAAGCAGTGGCAAAACTTCCTATAGTCATTTTGTTTTTTATTGCCTCTCCTGCCATGATGGGAGCAGTGAGGCAAAAGAAGCAAGACAATTGCTCCTGGCTGGCTGCTGCACCCCCACCTTTCCCCTCTGTCAGGAGCTGTTAAGAAAAAACCCAGCACCAGGCAAGAAAAAAGCCTGAAGAGCTCTGGACAACATCACGTGTGCCGAGGCTAAAAGCTTCACTCTGAGTCTCAGCTAGATGTGTTCCTGGGTTTGAGGTAAGCTTCTAAGAGGTGTCTACTTAGAGACAACATCAGCAACTGAAGTAACTGCAGGGATAAAGAGCACTTTAGCCACGTGCTCTTCAGGCACCTTAATGGTCTCCTCAGCAACGAGGCTGCTGAGGGCACAAGTGCTGGCAGCTGAGCGTATGTGGACATCAAAACTGGGCTGTAAAGACAGGAAGAAACAAGTTCAGTAAAGACTGGCATGAAGGTCATCTGCTCCTCACAGAGGGGCCATGCTGGAAGTACTCTGCCCTGTCCAGCTGTCCCTCCCCAGCCCCTCATCCTCTTGCTGTCTCTTCACAGCACAGCCATTTTATTCAGCATGGGGCAAGGCACAACTTCTGCCATTAGGCAAGGCTGCTTTTCCTCTCTGAAAAATATCTCATCTTCCAGCTTGAAGCACTCCTGCTGAGATTCTCTTTCCTCTGTTTGTACAGTTTCACAGCAACTACCTAGATTTTAAATTTGGATTTCTTGGCTGTGGAAGTCAGGATCAGAAAAGGTCAGCCAGCAGCCCTGTACTTTGATCTGCAAACAGAGTGGTGGTTGAACTCAAACAACTTTGTGTTGTCATTTCTGATCTGAGGACCAGGTATGAGAGTAGTGGTTACCAAGTCCAGTGCTGTGCATGGGGCCGGGAACAGACGTAAAGAAAGGAACGGGCTGCTCTGAAAAAAAGAACTTGGCTGAGGAGTCGTAAAAGGCTGACAGGATTTTATTAAAGTTGAAAATACAAAAAGGTCAGATTGTCTCCCACCCTCTCGGCATCCTTCCCATCCAGCACATGACAATGAAGTATCAATATGTACAGTGACAGCTCCAGCCCAGCCATGAGACTGCTGCTCCCAGCTGTGTCCTCCAGCAGCCCACAGATGAACCCATCTAAAAGCCACGCCTATTTCTGGTATCTTAGCTTTGAACAGAGGTCCACTTGGCCTCTTCCTGGACAAGAGGCAGATATCAGAGAGCATGCTGACCTAAAGATCTCTGAAGAATGCTCCAAACTGTGGCTGCTGCATATTTAAGCTGAATCCTCATAATAAACTCTTTCAAACCAGCGACTCCCAAGCTGTGGGATAGGTGTGGCTACCAGCACACCATGGTGTGGTACACAGGTGGGAACTCAGATTCCTATTGGCATATTCCTGTCATCCTGTTGCTGTTGGTGTCCTATGAACAAGATTTCCTGGATCCCTGCTCCACAACAAAGCAACCTAAATCTTCACTGCTAACCACAGTGGGCAGAAGTGAGAGAGCAGCAAGAGCATTTCCCTTCATGCTTCATAGCTGCATCACTTCAGGCTCCCAGCGTAAGCCATAATTCGTTTCTCACATTGCACTTCAGGTTCTCCGTGACAAGCAAGAGACACAGAATGGCTGAGCAATGGGTTTGGTGCTGCTGAGGCAGAGGTAAATCCACCTCCATCCTAGCCCAATAATACTGAATGCACAATACCTCCTGTCACAACTGGACCTCTTGCCTGAGACTGCCAGTAACAGGAAACAGAAAAGTTAGTTATGGTGGGGTTTTTTTGCAAGATGTAGATGTCTGACTAGAACTGCGTTAAGACTGTCACCCTCCAATCTTTATTCTCACAGCAGGGCAGCTCTGACCTGCTAGATGTGTATCTGGGTATTTTTTGGAAGTGTTACACTGTAATATTTAAGCACTAACTTGCAGCAGACTTGAAAAATGGCTAAACGAACACCTTTCCAGTGAAAGGTGTTAGTCTAGTAATGAAAAACTTTGTATCCCATTTGTAACCAGACACATTCTCTGACAGCAGACTCTGGGGAAGGTGAGGATTAAGCCTCAGCGCACGTTTCTTAAGGCAGACTGTTTGCTCAGCTTCTAGCATGCAGAATTAAATGTGTGTTCTCATAGGTCAAAGCCTTCTGCTATTCAAGGCATTCACTTTCTCCCTCATGCAATTCAGCATTATGGAAGTGGCAAAAGGTGTCTGTTCCAAGCATTTCTGTGATGCTGGCTGGCTGCTGAGTGCACTTGTCAGGGCTGGTAACTGCACATGGATTGGTCACCACCTACATCGAGCTGACATATTTAGGAGAAGGCAAAATATCTCTGGAAAGGGTACCCTATTCATCATTAACACATCTGGTAAAAAGTAGAGCAGCTCTTTTACCCCAAAGTCACAGCTGCAGCATTCTTGTCTGTTGCCTTTGTTGTGCAAAGCCTGCTGCCTCCCCATGGGGCAGCTGTGGCAGCACCAACAGGAACAGTCTGAGCACCACTGGAGAGTCAGTTTGGGCAGGAATGGCTGCTGGTAGCAATGTTTACTCAGCGATCTGGGAAGCAACCTTCAGCTTCCTTTTCTTCTCTCTAAGGCTTCTCCTGATGCTTCAGGAAAATTATTTGGCAGCCCATTACCTGTTGTCCATCTTCTGCATCTGCAGGCTGAGTGAGGTGAAGCTGGCCAGGAGGTCTGTAACCTCATCCACCTGACAGAAGAATACAGATGGCCATCAGGGAGGGGAATGCAGCTGTGCAGCCACCCACACCCACAGGAAGAAACTCCCATGCAGCAGGGACCACCCTTGCACTAGAATTGCCAGTAATGCCCATGCTGAGCTTATACTAGGACAGGATCCTTTTGGTGCCAACAATCATGCAGAAGGGCTACTATCCTCCTGATCAAACAAGCCCTCATCTAAGGCAATGGGAGCTTCTCCCCATTCTTCAGGAGGTGATGCTTGACCTCCACTCTGTGGGATTTAGCTAGTCCTTAAAACACAAGTATGTTGCTACATTACCCAAAACTCAAATATGGTATCAGGGCTATTTCCTCTAAGCCTGTTTCTAGGGACCAGTCTTCTGCAGGAAAAAAAACCCCAGGCCCTGCAACCCCATGTGGTTGTGCTGATCCTGGCCTTAAACTGACTGTGCCCTCAACCCATCTGATCCTCAGCTTCCCTGCTGCTTGGCACTGTAATGCTTTCTGCATTTTGAATTTTCACCTAAGGGAGTACCATGAGTAACTTGCCCACTTGGCCCAATGTGAGCAATAGCCATGTCTTTAATGTCCCATTGTCTTCACTGTCCTCATGCAGTTGCATTCTCCTAAATGCACGAATCCCAATGCAAGGAGGTGAGTCAGAGTAGCTCAATGCTGCCTACCTGCTCCTTTGTGCTAGTCATCTGTAGCCTGGAGCAGAGGTCATCCAGCTGTTCCTTTTGCTCATGCCTCCCCAGACGGTCCAGGTATTCCCGCAGCATCTGGATAATCTGAAACAAACAGGCATAAGAGGCAAACATCAGAGAGCTGCAGGCTGGGGTGTTTTTACAGGAAAAATTAAATTGCAAATCAATTGCCAAGCACACAGCCTTGCAGCTGCAGCACATGGCAGAGTACGTGACCCCTAGAGATGAACCCAGGCAAAGCAGCTAGATGGCACTCATGGCAGCATCAGAGTCCAGTGAGTCACCAGAGGCGCTCACCAGTCACAGATGGACTAGTTGTGCCTGGTTAAGAACAGGGAAGAGAGATAAGCCCAGCTGAAGCAGCATAAGGTCTAGCCCTGAAAGCACCAAACTTTTCTTTATGGCTAGTTAGCTTCCCTCACTGTGAGGAGCAGGGACTTCTAATTCCAGCAGGATCTGCTTATGCACAGAGGATAAAAATCCTTGTGTCTGTGTGGCTCCTGAAGTGAGGCCCACACCCCATGCATTTGAAGGCCCAGGAGTGCTTTCCTGCAAATGCTATGTGCTATGCCTCCACATACTGGAGCAGGGTAGACTGTGCTAGGAATACAGAGCATGTGTACACCATAGCTACAGCCTCGTGCTGTGGTTCCTCTCCTGCCACAAGGCATCTGTCTTACATCGTGGTTAAAGAAAAGAGAATGTTCCATACAGCCCAAGAATTCAGACATTCAATGTATCCTTAGCTTACCAGAGCCAAGGGAGGCCCTAGAAAAAATTAAAGTAGAGGCTGGGAAAAAGGAAGGTCTCTGAAAACAGAAATCAAACTCTTCCCACAGCAGTTAAGAGCCTACAGACAGGCATTTAAGTAAAGGGTGCAGGAGGCTGCCAGGGGCTGCATCACCTTACCAGAACACAGGAGTGTTTCTTTTACCTGTTTCACTTCAAGGCGTACAGCCTCCAGGCTGTGGGAGAATCCTTCCTGCAGGATATTCAGCTTTGATTTAGCGAGGTGCAGTGGGGTTCTGCCAGCTCGATCCAAGGCATCAACTCTGGCCCCTGCAAGGTGCATGAGCAGGGACAGTGAGGTCTGTCATCAGGATTTGGTGTCCCTGGGGAGTTTCAACAGGGCAGGAAGGGGACAGGCTGTAACTGTTATAGAGGAAATGTTACCTCCGCGCAGCAGCGTGGTGATGACAGGAACGTGGTTCGTGCAGGCAGCTGGGGAGGGAAAACACAGGACACACTACTCAGAGGTACAAACAAAAATGAGTCTCTGCTCAAGCACAGAGCTTGCTGCTTTCCCAAAGGGCTTCTTTGCCAGGGGAAAGAGGAACAGCCCAAATGCTAAGGTAACCTCCCATGCAAGCCTGACTACTCTGTCTGGAACAGATCTTGCACTCCTTGGGGCTGGCAGAGGAAGGGAAATAAATTTTTTCAAACCTTTTCTTTGACTTTAAATCTTTGTAAGGAGTGAATCTAATGGAGTGCAAAGAGTCCCTCCTAGGTCCTTAAATTTGGTGATGCATTCTGTGAGGCACAGGCAAGAGGAAGGTGGAGAGGAAAGGAACAGTAAGGAGGTTCTCACCTCACTTCTCTGCATGCAAAGCTCATCTGTGTGGCACTTACCCAAGTGTAAGGGAGTATTGCCCAGCCCATCTCTCTGGTTTGGGTCAGCGCCATGGTCCAGAAGCAGTTGGACTAGAAACAAGGAAACAGAGACACATCAGTCCCTTCCCTTTGCCCCACAGGTCAGGGCCACATGGGCCACAGGTCCATGTGGCAGGCACCAGGCTGCTTTACAGGTGCTTCTGTTCATCTCATCAGTTTCCTTACTGAGACAGGGACAGGGGCTTGCACAGCAATGCAGAGGGACCCAGCACGAAGCCATGCAGTGCCACTGCTCCTGGGCTCCCTGATGCGAAGAACTGGGAGGAAGGACATCCTTCCCTCTGCACTCCTACAGCCCTAGAAGTGGGAGGTCCTCCT
Source organism: Dicaeum eximium (assembly GCA_013396995.1). Taxonomy (NCBI): domain Eukaryota; kingdom Metazoa; phylum Chordata; class Aves; order Passeriformes; family Dicaeidae; genus Dicaeum; species Dicaeum eximium. The sequence continues at coordinate 1,482,274 of VWZP01009871.1, read as the reverse complement.
CCCCCTCCAGATGGCAGACATGGCAAGCCCTGGGACTAGAGTTGGCAACTTTGATGCAAAAGAAACAGAGAAGAGCAACCTCTGACAGGTGCTGAATTAAACTAAAGAGCACCCTTGAAAATCCCTTCCACAGAGAGGTTGGAAGACAGAACTCCGCTCCCCACTCACCGATGTGGTCGTTGCCATTGCAGGAGGCAAAGTGCAGGGCTGTCCGGCCTTTGTCATCCGCAGCACAGGGGTCAGCTCCATCCTCCAGGAGTTGCTGCACTGACAGAGCCAAGGAGAAGAAAGCAGGTAAGCTGAAGGGGCACCTGATCAGAGAGGGGTCATGCCATCTGCTCTTTTGGGGGTAGATACACGTGCTGTCAGCTGCTAAGTCAACTGGACTTGAACTTGAACTTCCCACCAGTATCCTAGCTCAGCAGAACCAGTCTAAGCAGCATAACCTCCACCCTCTGATTCAGCCTTCACCACCTTCCACATGTTGCCATAAAAGATAAGCCAACAGCTCTAACGGCTAAAGATCCACCTAGCCAAATTTTCAAGCTCCAAGGACAAACAGCAGCAAATACCTAGAGAAGAATACAAAAGGTTAAGGAGGATGTGGGGCTAACTCTTGGTTTTAGTCAGCTGCATCTCAGACACTTCCCAAGCTAGAATTAGCATCCTGTGCTTACTACCCCTCCATGGGCTTTCCCTGTGGATTTACATGGTCATTTTCTGCACCTGTGTAAACTTTTGACATCAACATGGACCCGTGGTCAGAAGTTTCACAGTATAACCACAGGTAGTGATAAAAGCCACTTCTTCACACCTGTTTTGATTATGCCCCTTCCTAACCAATGGTGGCTACATTTTGGGAAGCAGGCAGGGGAAGGCAATGACCTGTCAAGAGCCAAGCAAAGAGTCCAGTAAAGGCTGGAAAGATTAGGGGCATAAAATAGCACCTACAGCAACACGTGTTAGGGGCAACTGTAAAAGCTGTTACTCCTGTTGTTTTGAGATCCTGATATACTATCTGGTGTGTAAAACAGAGCTCATTCCATAGCTGTTCAAAATGCTGACAGGTTCACTATATTTTGAGATCTTGTTCACTATATTTTGAGCATATTGTACAACAGTCAAGACTGTTTCAGGCCACTGAAAGTCACCATTCATCTCAGCTTCCAGAAGGTGAATTATAGCCACCTTTGGATTTCTTCCTGTACACATCCTACTTTAAGTGTGGTACAGAACTGAAAGGAACACCTGAAAAGATGGAAGTGGCATTAACATGGAATGTTTGATACTTCAGAAGAAAGGCAGGGAAACTGACAGTGTCCCAGTGAGAACCATTAATAGAAACACTTCAGCTACTCTTCTCCTGAACCAAGTAGGAATGACATAACCTCTCCACCCAGTGCCACCACAGGAAACAGCAAAGATGTTTACTTGTTGATGAAAAATAAATTAATCATAGCACACTTCCTCAAGATGCAGAGTAAACAAAACACAATAGGATTGTAAACACAGGAACCTGTCTATCAAATCCAAGGTGGATTGAAACCAAGACTTCCATAAAACTGCATTCTTTCATCTTCCTGTTGGAAATGATATAACTTTTTAATAATTTTAGTTAGTGATTTTAATTAACTTTGAAATAAATTGCTTTAGTTAATAATTTTTATATATATATATATATAAACTAAAAATAGTGTGTGATTCCTAAATTATTCTTAGCCAGTATTTAGCAAAGCTGATATGCTTCAATTACAAAACCAGAGAAAGATGTATGGTTGAGGTTGGACATCTGGAATGTAGAATTTATGGACCACAAGGACTTTACAGAAACCATAAGATAAAGAAGGGACAAACAAAGACTCAGTATATGTGTTGGAAAGTCCCTACCAGAGGAAAAAGATACTTAAAAGACTAAAAATATAGACTAACTAGCATGAGAAGTGAGAAATCAATAACCCACAGAGGACAGAATACAAATTAATAAAAGCGAATTATGTAATTTATAACCAACAAACACTAATTTCTTTGTAAGTGAAGAAGTTTTATTTCTGTGTCTAAGTGGAGGCCAGAATTTTGTGAGCCACACAAATCCCTCCTGGCCAACAACAAAGTAACATCTTACACACTAACACTAAAAAAAAAGGTGTTAGAGGGGTTTATTTACCCCAACAATTTTGAAGGATTTGGTAACAATTTACTGGTGACCCAGGCAAGACAATACATGCATACACGTTCCACAGATTTACAGGATCAAGGACCTTGGTGCACACTGAAAGAATTTTTTTCAGGGAAATTTCTCAATCCTCTGAACTCCAGGTGAGTTCAAGGCAAAAACCCCTAGGAGTTTAAGACATTACTGAAGGTGAAAAAGGGTATACCTAATCATAAGCTTACACTCTCTAACATAATAAAGTTAAGAAAGTGATGATACAATTGGCTATTTTCTATTAAAAGTTAGTGTAAAACTCTGTAAGTGAATATTAATGGAATTGTGTTTGAGTCCCACTGCCTAGTTGGAAAACTGTAATTGTAAAACTGTGTAAGTGACTATGAAAAGGTGTGGTTTGAGTCTTCACTCTCTGCTTTGCCCACTGTTTAGCCAGACACAGTGCTGCTTGCACAAAGAGCCACGCTGTGCAAGGGCTTTGCCCAGATATTTCTGTGTGCACAGAGCGCTCTCTCCTGGCAGTTTTAGTGATTGCTGGAAGTTCTGTTTACTTTCTATTTTCCGTTTTTCTTCTCGTGCCCAGGAAGAGGGGGAACACCCAAATGTTTGCCTTTAGGTTGTATTCTGCATCACTGGGAAGAATTTAAAAGCGATTCTTTAACTCGGACACAGGTAATAAAATATTGCATTCTCTGATAGCTAGATTGTCTATTAGATAATCAAGAAAAATGGCCAGTTCATGGTATTTTACACCAAAATGCTATTTTAGAGTTGATGTTATATTGCCAAAAGAAAGAGAAATGGAATGACATACCATACATAGTACCTCAAGTAGTGTTGAGACAAGCAGCCAAAGATAAACACAGAGAAACATTGGGGAGCAGAAGCCATTAGAGATAACTTGCAACATCAACGAATTAGTGTAAAAATACCACATATCAAAAGTGTAGTCAGTAAGTGTAAAATATGTTTGCAACACAATCCAAAGCCCTACAAAAGACCTCCTTTAGGGACTACAAACAGAGGAAACTTTCCTGGAGTTTATAGGCAAATGGATTTTTCTGAGTTACCTCGACAAGAGGGATATTGATACCTACTGGGTTTAGCTGACATATTTTTTGGATAGCTGTTTGCACCAACAAAGCAAGAGAAGTTACCGAGATATTGTTAAAAGAGATAATACCCCGATTTGGAATTTCATTTGGAATGAATGATCTATGATATCTTATAACCAGACACAGGCAAAATGTTTGCATTTTCATGTTTTAAGTTTTGCTAGATACTCAATGATTTAAGTGGAAGTAATCTTAAAGGAAAATTGAGATCACTTCCAAAAGGGGGAATTGTTGGAAATGTCAGAACTTTTTAGTAATTTTAGTTAATTGTTTTAATTACCTTTTAAGTTAATTGTTTAGTCATAATCAATAAATATTTATTAATTATAAATAGTGTGTTATTCTTTTATTACTCTTAGCCAGCATCTACCAAAGTTGTCATTAAGTTATTTTTGTAGGAACACAGATTGCAAAAACTACTAAAACTTTAAGTTTTGATAAACTAACTCTGATATGCTTCAATTAACAAAGCCTGAGAGAGAAAGATGTAGTGTTGGTAGCGTTGAGGTTGGACATCTGGAAAGCAGAATTTATGGACCATAAGGGCATTTTGAAGAAACCAGAAGGTAAGAGTCCAGCTCTGGCCCTGGTTCTAATCTACTGGGTCATGCTGCCTCATCATACAGGGTATAGCTTAAATAATCATAACTTTTCCACCTAAAACAAAACATTCTTCTCTTGCTGCTAACAACTGGGCAAAAGAACATACCAAAACAGCTGGGACAGTGCAGAGCTGCTTTAGCTCCAGGCAGATGGAAAACTAACATTATGAATCAGGTGCAGTGAAAAAGCAAACACAATAACCAGCCTCACTCTGCTCACAGAACAAACCCGGGCTTTAAAAAAACATTTTCTAGATCTGAAGCATCTAAAGCATCCTGTCCACAAACTATCTGCACTCACTTCCTCCTCTCCTAAAGAGCCCTCGATATATTGCCCTTTGGGACTGACAGAAGCCTCACCTGTGTCCAAATCATTGCTATTGGCAGCTTCACGCAGCCTTTTCAGAGCTAGGGAGGAAAGAAACCAATTACTAGGAAGCACAGAGGAAAAAGGCACGTTTCCCTACTGAAACATTCCATCCCGGTGCTGGACCTAAGCGCGGGGCCAAATCACGTTGCTGCCGTCTCCAGAGACTGGGAGCAGACCAGGGCACCAGGTAAGAATGGTTCTCCTCGCCTCCCCCCGAAACCCGCCCACTCCTGGCGGGCACCCTCCCCTGCCAGGACCGGGCTGCCTTCCCCAGCCGCCCGCCGGACAGAGCCGAGCTCCCTCCGGCCGCCCGTGCCAAAGGAGGGGCCGTTCCGCCGCTCACCGTGCGCCTCCTTGCCCGTGGGGCCCAGCCGCCGGTGGAGGCGGGCGGCCCTGCGCAGCCGGCGCGCCGGGATCTTGCCCGCGGGCTCCTCCCGCTGCCACAGGACGTGCAGGTAACCGAGGGGTGCGCCCGGTCCCGGTGGCGGCAGCGCGATCCGCGGCTGTGGCTGTGACTCCGGCTCCGGCTCCGGCTCTGACTCCGGTCCCGGTCCCGGCTCCGGCTCCGCGCCGGGCGCCCCGTCAGTCCCACCGCCGCCCTCCATCCCGGCACGGCCCGGGCCGGGGAGAGGGGCGGGGCGTAACCATAGCAACGGGGCGGGCCGCGTCCTCTCAACCAATGAAAGACGACACAAGCCGGGCATGCAGCCAATGGGGAGGGAGCGGGTAGGAGAGAGGCGGGGCGGNTCTGTCCAATCAGATGGAGAAAGGGCCATGGCCGGCCCGTGACAGCTCAGCAGGATGAAGACAGGCAGTTGCTTTAGCCAATAGAAGGCTCATCCGCCCTCGTGCCCGCCCCGCCCCTTTTTCCGCGCCGCGCCAGTCCCGCGTTTCCGCCCGGAGCCCTTTCCGCGCCGCGCCGCCGCCATGGCCTACCCGGGGGAGGACTACGACAACGAGGTGCGGGCGGGGGGCCTGGGGGGGCGCGGGGGCCGTGTCCGGGCTGTTCGCGGGGACTCACTGCCGCCCTCTCCCCACAGGCTGCCTACGACCCCTACGCGTACTCCAACGACTATGATATGCACACGGGTGAGTGTGAGGCCCCACGCCCGCCCGGGCCTGCCTGCGCCCGGCTGGGTCTGTGGGGCCCGGCCGGGCCGTGAGGCGGCTGTGTCACCGCTCCTCTTTCTCCGCAGGAGACCCCAAGCAAGACCTGGCCTACGAGCGCCAGTACGAGCAGCAGACCTACCAGGTGATCCCCGAAGTAATCAAAAACTTCATTCAGTACTTTCACAAGACGGTGTCAGATCTCATTGACCAGAAGGTGTACGAGCTCCAGGCCAGCCGTGTTTCCAGTGATGTTATTGACCAGAAGGTGTACGAGATCCAGGACATTTATGAGAACAGGTACAATACTGTCTTTCCAACAGATGGAAATCACTGTTTTAACTGTGATGCTTCTTAAAGGAAAAGCTGACCACTACTTGTGCTGTTCCAAACTTGGGCTTTCTCTGAAACAGATTTGGTTTGGTTACTGTGGAAAAAAAAAACCCTAGGTATTTCCAGCCCATTAGGTTAATCTAAGTATACACGAGTTGTGATCTGCCTGAAGGGAAGTGTCAGCCCTGGCCTCACAGGAAGGAAGGCTGGGAAAAGGGATCTCAGTGGTGCTGGTCAGGCAGTTTGCAGAAAGCTGTGAGGTGTAGTTTTTGTGTCTCTTCCCAACAGCTACTTCCACTCCTCCTTGTAGCCATGTCAGCTTAACATGAAGGGAATGTGGAGGTGACATACACGTCTGTTTCATGCCTGGGGATAAATTGAAGCCTCACTGCTTAGTTTGCAATTCTCATTATTTGCTTCAGCATTGGACTTACAGGGGCTGGTGGTGCTGCTCAGCTTTAACCAAATCTGAGGCCTCTCTCTGTTGTCATCTCTGACTTCAGCACTGTCGTACTGAGTGAGACATGGCTTTTCATACAGCATGTGTGTCTGTTTTTCAGCTGGACAAAACTGACAGAAAGATTTTTTAAGAACACTCCATGGCCAGAGGCTGAGGCCATTGCTCCTCAGGTTGGAAATGGTGAGTCTTCCACTTTCCCTTGGGTTGTAGAGAGAGAAGGAACTGAACCCCTCCTGATCCCGAGTTAGCAGGTGCACAGAGTTGTTGCTGCCTGAGTCAGTTGCCTCTGTTCACTCTGGCACCTCCTTCAGCAGATGCCTGGCAAGAAGTCAGACATGAGCAAAGTGTCTTTTTGTGCCTCCTTTTATTGTGGCAGGAGCCTAGTAGGCGTTGTGGCTTGCTAATGTCCTCTTCTGTCATCTTTTCCAGATGCAGTTTTCCTCATCCTATACAAGGAGCTGTACTACAGGCACATCTACGCCAAAGTCAGCGTGAGTGTTGGCCCTGTGTCTTCTTGTGGGTTCCGTGCTGGCTTCTCTGTGCCAGCAAACTTGACAAGTCTTGCTGCCACTACAGTATCAGTGGTCCTCTGATCTTTGCAAGGCAGATGGGATGGGTTCATGAGCTGTAAGTCACACTGATTTTAGGGCAGCTTAAAACTCTTGCCTTTTGTTAGTTTAGTAAGGATTCACTGATTGCTGAAAAGCAAGAAAGACTTGATTGTCTGAGGCTCGTTAGCTGTCTCTTCAAGCTTGTTGGTGATGAGTGTGCAGGTTTCTCTGGTAGCTCAGATGAATCAGGAGACTGGATCTGAGTGTTCACGAGGCTCTTTGTTGCTAACAGGAAATGTAATGGTAGTGAGTTAGGAAAGAAGGAGGTGTTGGAAGGTAACTGAATTTTCCTTTTTATTGTTTATGCGTGTTTCTTTGTGTCTCTTCTTCAAATGAGCAGGCAGTGAGAAGGGGTGTCACAAGAGAAAGGTGCATTATTTGTCATGAAAAACCTCACAGGAGATCAGAGTGCCTTGTGAAAGGGGAAACATGGATACTGTAAAGGATGGAGAAGGAAGCGAAAGGAATGTTTCACTCCTCTGTGAGACAAAACAAACTTTGCCCTTTTTTTAAGCCTCTTTGAAATCAATGAGAAAGTCATAGTACTTGGTTCTTGAAGGAAAAAATCTCAACAGATGCATGACTTATGGGTAAATAAGTAATAACTGCAGTTTTACTGTGGACCAGAGGGTGGAGAAATGGGCACTTTTAAAAGGCTGCTGTGTTAACCCAAGCCAGGCTTCAACAGGAGAAACTGGTTTCTCAAGCTGTGCTGTTAGTGGTTCTCAGACTCGGTGTCTCCAGCTGAAACAAGAGCCAGTAGGTCAAAGTGTTTAGAAATGATGTCCAGAAACAGAATTGTTGATATATTAAAATTTCTCATGAGCAGAGAAGGAAGGAAAGCTGGTGAAGGTAATAGGAAGTTCTTGAATCTGAACAGCAGAGGAGAACAGGGAAGGTTAATGCAGAATATTCACAGGAGGTTTGACTACTTGACATCCTGGGAGAAGCTACCTGTACAGAAAAGTCATCCCTGTTTTGTGGGACAACAGTGCTACAATTTCAGGTTTTCTGGGTTATACTGGTGGATGTCCTGGTTGAATACTGGCTCTAGCACTCCTGAACTAGACCCTCTATTATCGTGACTCCTTATGCTGTTGCCCATGAACTCCTTCCTGCCCTACTTGAATTGAAGCAGACTCTGCTGACTTCTCTTTGCAGGGCGGGCCGACACTGGAGCAGAGATTTGAGTCCTATTACAACTACTGTAATCTCTTCAACTACATCCTCAGTGAGTTGCTGCAATTAATTTCTGGTTTGTGAATTTTGGAGAGAAAGATCAGATGGAGAGGGCAGAGCTGAAGAAAGGGTCAGAAGAACTGCAACATGTTTGTTTATAAATAATAGAGGGAAAGGTAGTCTATAAGCTCTCTGCATGTTTGAGTTTGTTGAACAAAGAGCAATTTACATCCATGAATTTAAAACCACAAAAAACATAAATAGTTTCTAGTGCATTTTGAAATACTGTAAAGAATAAAACTTAGCTTTCTGTCTTGCTGAGAACTGCTTCACCTCTCTTTATGGAAAAATAAAATAAAGCAGTAGGCTAAAGAAAACTTGCACTGTTTCACAACTGTTTACTGTTGTTGACTCCCCTTGGAAAAAATGTTAGTGTTGTGACTCCCTGCCAAGCCTCATGTAGAGAATGGATCAGTTAAGATAAACCCCAGTCACACTCTAGAGATTAATTAACCCTGTGCATGTTCATAGCCTTTGAAAGTGAAGGCAGTTGAGGTAGTCAGAGCTGCATATCTCAGTCCTACTGGAAGCTTCATTCATCTGCTGCTCCATCTCTCATTTTAGGGAAATTCTTGTGTTCTTTAATTTGTCTATTTCTCCAGTTCTGACAGTGTTCTTGCTGAAGGTGTTAACCCTCTCATCTATTCTCCTGCAGATGCTGATGGCCCTGCTCCTCTGGAACTGCCCAACCAGTGGCTCTGGGATATCATTGATGAATTCATATACCAGGTATGTGATTATAAAACTGGGCCATTTTGGGGTGGCCTTGCCTGTATTAGTTGTATAAATTTTCCATCTCTTCTGTTGCTCTGATTTCCATAGCAAAGGTACCATTGCAGGTTAAAAATCTTTGGTGATCACTGTTACTCTTGTGTTACCAGGTAGATGAAGTAGTTGCAAATGTACAGTTTTTTAAGTTACAGGGTGCTCTTTGGGGAGTCCTGAACTTCTGTGCCTGTTTCTCTTTCAGAACAAAACTTCTGCCTTTCTTAGTCAGTAGGGCCTTTATGCGTGCACTGAGAGATTGATGACCAGACTTGAAATAAGCTGTGGTCTGAGATCTTGACATTAAGAACTATTTTTCCACTTACTGTTCTGATTGCAGCAGTACAGATCTCAAATGCTATTGGTTTTTCTCTTCAGAGAATATATTCCCTTCTCTGTAACTTTTTATTACAGAGCTGCCTGGAATTCCTCAAGTGTTGTCTCGAAAAAGGACATGTGCATATAGGGGAAAAATATGTGTGTATACAAACACATCTTATAATTTGGTCATTCTCTTTTCTATCTGTTCAGACAGCAAATTTGTGTTTAGTTGCCTTTCCTAATTGTTTAACAGATCCTTTTGTGCTTTGATCTGTCTCTTGGCCTTTTGCCTCTGTACTGTATAATGTTTTTGGGTCCTTTAAAGGTACTATAATCTGCCATTTTGATTTCCATGTGATCTCACGTGAAACTTTTTTCCATGCAACTTGTAGTTTATTGTAATGCATTTGTGTGAGCAAGTTGTAAGCTTAGTGCACTTACCTGAGCATCTCCAGACAAGCTGCTCATCGTTGAATCTCTGCTTTTTCCTGTAGTTCCAGTCTTTCAGCCAGTACCGCTGTAAAACAGCCAAAAAGTCTGAAGAGGAAATCGAATTCCTTCGTTCCAACCCCAAGATCTGGAACGTCCACAGTGTCCTTAATGTGCTGCACTCTCTGGTTGACAAATCCAACATCAACCGACAGCTGGAGGTCTATACAAGTGGAGGTGAGCTTTGGGTGGTGCCAAGCAGCACTGGTGTCTGTGCTGCCGCTGCCTTGCTTTGATTTGACACAAGTTGCTTAACTTTGTTTGGGAGCTGGATCAAACCCATAATCAGTGGATGGGTTGGCTGGGAACTGCTTCTGTTGGCCTTAGGTGAGAAGTACCACTGATTACATTTCAGGCCTTGCTCCCTTTGTTTTAAACAGAGAAATATTCAAAGGGAAGCTTGCTTCCTTGGAGGATGGCATTGTGGTTCCTTTTTTCCCTAGGTGACCCTGAAAGTGTGGCTGGGGAATATGGGCGCCACTCCCTGTACAAGATGCTGGGCTATTTCAGCCTGGTTGGGCTGCTGCGTCTGCACTCTCTGCTGGGGGATTACTACCAAGCCATCAAGGTGCTGGAGAACATCGAGCTCAACAAGAAGGTAATGCAACGTGTTTTAACCCTTCTTTTGCAGTCTTACAAATGCCTCTGTTCAAGCATGCTGGTGGAAAATTGCTGTACTGAATCTTACAGCTGAGGAACTGTTTGTATCTGCTGTAGTTGTCGGGAGTTTGTGGCTGAGCACAGCTGGAGCTTTGGCATTAAATCAAGCCATACAATAATGCCTGATGTTGCACCACAATTGCCCAGTTTTTTAGCAGATTTGCTGTGTTGTGCTAGGCAGTGTTGTTACAGAGAATACTGCTGGAGCTGCAAGTGATAGTGCAGTGATAACTACCTGAACACACCATTTTTACCTTTGTCCGTGGCTCTTGTATTTTTGACTTCTGTTCTCACTGTGCCCGCTCCCACCTAGGCTGTTTTTGCCTTAGAATTGAGTGCTGCTTGTGGCTAATAAAAGTTCAGCTGCAGTGGGTTTGGGCCAAGGCTTGGCACAGATCTACATACGTGCTGTCTGGCACAGGATGTGGAGTGAAATAGGGTGAAAGGGAACGGAGCAGAGCAATGTTAGGCACAGAGCAAGAGTCCTCTCCTTGCAGGAAGCTGAAACTGGAAAACATAGGAAATGCTATGCTCTAATAAAACAGCGAGGAAGCTGCTGCAGGGATGGGTGGGAGGTGAGGTATCCTGAATTAACCCTCTCCTTTCTGTATTTGGGATGGGACTGAAAGCAGCGGTGGCTGAATTGTGGCTAACAAGTGGTTTGGATTGTTTCCCCTCTAACACAGCATGTTACTCCTTCCTTCTCAGAGCATGTACTCCCGGGTGCCGGAGTGCCAGGTGACCACCTATTACTATGTGGGCTTTGCATACCTTATGATGCGGCGTTACCAGGATGCCATCCGTGTCTTTGCCAACATCCTCCTCTACATCCAGAGGACAAAGAGCATGTTTCAGAGGACCACCTACAAGTATGAGATGGTAAGAGGTAGAATAGACTAGACTTCCCCAAAGAAAAAGCTGTTGTCTTCTTTCCTGTCCCTCCTCTATCACCTGACAGCTTATGTCTAATAGTCCAGCTTTATTATCCTGGACTTTGCTGGTAGTGGTGACTGGGGAATTCTCTGAACTCCTTTGCCAAGTGTGATAGTATTTTCTCTTAGCTATGTTACTGGTTACTTTGAGTGTTCCCCATACTGTTGTCTCAGGTCCATCTGCACCCTAGCTCTAGGCAGGGTTGTTAATGAGTATCAGCTGCTGATGATACTATTGTTGATGCTCCTTCAGACTTAGTTGTGTTTCTAGTCCAGTGCTGCACTTCAGGTTGCTGCCATTGTCAGATGTATTTACATTATATGATAATCATTCACAGACATAGCTGCAACAAAGCTTCTTTCTCTTTCTACCAAAGCTGTCTTACGACGTCCTGATTTTCATGCCTGTTTTACCTGCTGTCTCCTTTTTATCTTTATGATTAATTCCTAACTCTTTGTTTAGCCAAATCCTGCCAGTCTTAATTCCATGACACTTCAAAAAGTTGGTTGTGTCTGTTTCAGCCACACAGCTGTCCATTTCATCCCACACTGAAATAAATCTTCTTTCTTAGTCTTTTCTTCACTGACCTCCCTGACAACTGTTCCTTGCCAGGAAATGGTTGTTAAACTATCTGCCTTCCCTTCTCTGCATGTTCTTGTACCAAAACAGTCAAACACACTTCTGGCCCTCTGGGTTCTGCATGGTTCTGGATGCATTTACTCTGCACCTTCCTCTTGTCCAGCACTCTCTTTTATTTCTAAGAGCTTTGATGTGCCCAGAGGCACTGCTTTGTGCTGTCCCCTTGAGCATTAGGACCATCAGTGCTCTGTGTAAAGGATCTTCCTCTGCAAAGTGCCAGCTCCCTGGGGCACCCTAAAGCCTGAGCACAGTGTGGTGCTGACAGGGTGTTCTCTCTGTCTTAGATCAACAAGCAGAATGAGCAGATGCACGCGCTGCTGGCCATCGCCCTCACCATGTACCCCATGCGCATAGACGAGAGCATCCACCTGCAGCTGCGCGAGAAGTACGGGGACAAGATGCTGCGCATGCAGAAGGGCGACGCGCAGGTCTATGAGGAGCTCTTCAGTTATGCTTGCCCCAAGTTCCTCTCCCCTGTGGTGCCCAATTATGACAATGTGCACCCCAACTACCACAAGGAGCCCTTCCTGCAGCAGCTCAAGGTCTTTGCTGATGAAGTTCAGCAGCAGGCCCAGCTCTCAACCATCCGTAGCTTCCTCAAGCTCTACACCACCATGCCTGTGGCGAAGCTGGCTGGCTTCTTAGACCTCACAGAGCAGGAGTTCCGTATCCAGCTGCTCGTCTTCAAGCACAAGATGAAGAACCTGGTATGGACCAGTGGCATATCTGCCCTGGATGGAGAGTTCCAGTCTGCCTCTGAAGTTGACTTCTATATTGACAAGGTTGGTATCTGCCACTTGCTGGCTGGGAAATTCTTTCACCCAGAAAACTCTGGAATTGGCAGCACCGTGTTTTGTTCCATTCTGTGGGAGACATTCCTTCTTCCTTTGCCATTAATAGGGCTTGGCTGCCCATGATGAAGTTATAGCCCTGCATAGAAAGTCTTTGTAGGTGTCCCCCACATCTCTCCTTTGTTTGACAAAGCAGAGATGTTGCTTGGTTATGTTACAGGTCTGCTTTGCACTGGAACAGCATTTAGTTGTGGCTGCTCTAGGAGGAATCTAAACACCATGTATGGAGTTATCACCATCTACCTCAGAGCTCCAGTAGCAGGAAGTGTAATAAAGAGTCTTGTAGGACTTTTGTCAAAGAAGACAGCAGTAACCATGACATTTCTTGCTGGGGAGGAGACTAGGTTACCCTGTGTTCTTGGTCCTTATAGCAGACCTCTTCTTGCAAGGTCTCATGCCATGTCTCAGCCCAGCTCTCATGGCATTTAGCATGACTGGAAAGAGGGAAGCATGAACAGGGGTTGGAACTGTCTAACTGCTGCAAGGAAGACAAAAACAGAGTGTGTAAGAATGTGGGAATACAACATGATCTGGGGAGCCATCCCAGGCAAAGGTGTGAGGGAAGGCAGCCCAAGGAGAACTGGATGGGTGCTGTGGGACTATCACAGGTCAGATATGTGTGATGCTGAACCATGGCTGGGGTGAAGCCCCTTCGGTTGATCCTTATGTTTGGCAGTTCTTGCTGTCTCCCTGCTAGTAGCACAGTCCTTTTCCTAATCATGCTGTTCTCTTCCCAGGACATGATCCATATTGCAGACACAAAGGTCGCTCGACGCTACGGGGACTTCTTCATCCGCCAGATCCACAAGTTTGAGGAGGTGAGGCCTGGGCAGGAGAGCTGTGTAGCTCTGTAGGAAACATGGGGCAGTCATTGGGCTGTGCAGGCCCTTGAGGGTCCACACTTGTGTGAGAAAGCTGTGTAATTCCATGCTGGACTTAGCTCCGGCTTTGCAAGGCACTGGGCAAAGGCAGGTGTTTCAAGCAGCAGCTGCTGGCCTTTGAGGAATGGTATGTTTTTGTGAGAAGTGCTCAGTTGAGCTACAGTGGAAAAGGAGGAGAGTTTTACTGTCCAGGGATGCTGATCTGTTGTCCCTAGATAAATGTGGTGTCCCTGTCAACCAAAATAATATCTCTAACTTCATAATTATGGCTCTAGAAAATGGTCTCAGAGATTTCCGTAGCAGAGATGGCTTCAGCATTGCGCTTGGCCAGGAGGTGACATTCTGTCACTGCTTCACTCTTTCCCAATGGAGATTGTTTTGCACTGGAAACTGAGAGAGCAAAATTCTGAGATTTGGGTACTTAATACAGGGTTGTGATACCGTTGATACAAGTTGGCATCCTCTCTTCTCCCAGCATCTGCCTCTGCTGTCTTGGAGAGGAGAGAGTTCTACTTATTCCCCTTCACACTGTATTTGCTCGAGTGCTCTCTTGTGAGAGAGTTGGAGAGGAAGGACTTAAGAGGCATTGGATAAAGTCTGCTGAGGGGAACAGCAGTGTGTATCAATCACTGTGTATTTTTCTGACCTTTGCTTTCTCTAATTCCAGCTGAACCGAACATTGAAGAAGATGGGCCAGAGACCTTAATGTGGATGCAGTGCAGGCCTGGGCAGAGAAGTGGGTGGGAGAGATTATTCTCTGTGTTGAGGGAGGGGAACTCAGAGTTTTGGCATTTCTGGAATCTCCTGTTACTCAGAAGGTATTTTGTATTTAAATATGCAGACTTGTTTGGCTCAAACTATCCTGTGAAGGACAAGACATCTAATAAATTAGTGGAATTTTCCTGATGGGCATTTGTACTCATGTATTTTTCCTCTGTGGAAGAATATAACTGCATCTGGAGACATGGGCAGCTGTTGTTGGCTTGTGCTCTTGTTGGTCCATGTTGCAGGTGACAATAGGGAGCAGATCTGTTTAGGTGCTCTGTATATTCACTATGCACAGCAAATGGGAAAGGCTGCAGAACTGATTAACAGGAAGAAAATGAGCTGTTCTAGAGTGTCTTCACAGGATTATGGAAAGAGATATAAGCTAATGCTATTCCTTTAGCTTTTACCCCATGCATTGAATAGACCTGAGTTGTAGTTATGTTCTTAGAAGGTTGCATTTTTGCTGCTCCTCCCCTCTATTTTATTTTAGTTGCTATGGAGTAGAAGTGCTCCAAAGTGGATTGTCATGTTTGTAAAGGAGAGGAGAGATTTTTTGTAAACATTGAACCAATATTAACTAGTTGTCTCATGAAATGTCCTTGCTGGAGGTTGTGTTTTATTTCAGCAGAAGTGATGCCCGAGACCTGGCCCTTAATTTAATTGAGTTCAGTTTCTTTGGAAAACTCCCTGAGGGCCTTTAATTTATTAAAACCCTTTAAATGCAAATTTTCCCTGATCTCCAGCTGCAAATTTGTAGTGCCCTGAAAAAGGGGGGGAAAAAAAAGTTGAAAACGAGTCACGTAAGGGGGAATCAAGGACCTGCAAGTACTGGGGAAGAGAATGCAAGGAATGAATCGCATCCCTCCACACCCTCTCTCCCTTTTGCCATCTTTAAATAGTTTGGTGTTTGAGTGGTAGAAACAGGTGCAAGAGGAAAACCTGCATGTGTAATAGAAAGCTACACAAAGCATGTTTCAGATACACCATCTGCTTCTTTGTACCTCTCCCTCTCATTCCTTTCCACTGAGAGAGGGGTCCTAGCTGACCGGTTTGGCTGTCTGTGATTC
The DNA here is from genome assembly GCA_013396995.1 of Dicaeum eximium. NCBI lineage: Eukaryota > Metazoa > Chordata > Aves > Passeriformes > Dicaeidae > Dicaeum > Dicaeum eximium. The sequence continues at coordinate 1,466,896 of VWZP01009871.1, read as the reverse complement.
TCTTTAAACTAAAGGAATAATTAGCCTTTGTTGGATTATATTTTGTGTTTGAATGAGGGTCAGGTTTCCAGTGTCCTAGATACTGCTCAAAAGTAAACTGTTTCCCACCACAAAGTAACTCAGGCGAGCAGGTTACAGGCTACACAGTGAGATTAAATGGGCAATTCCTGTTGGCCTTCTAGCTGCTGGTGTTGGTGTTATGGATGCTAGGAGCTTACTGTCTCCAGTTCTGGAGGGTTTGAGGCAGCCATATCATTAAGAAATTAAAGGACTGAGATGCTACTGCATTGCAGTAGCCTATGGGGAGCTTTGTTCATATCAAACAGAATCTGCTCCTTTTTGATTTTAGGGCTGGCACTTTTCCTTCTGTGTATTTGCCAACAGCAGCACAGGAAGCATAGCTGTCAACAGCAACTGCCCTACTTTCTTACTGTCCAAAGCCTGAATCTTTCCCAGGACGTGCTCAGGTGGATGTTATCTCCAACATGAGAACCCTGGCAGGTATCTGCATGATCAATTCTAGTTCATAGCATAGCAAAGGAATCCAGCGTGTTGCTGGGATTCTAATATCTGCTTGGCATGTCAGAATTACAGATTTTTAATGCCTGTCTGTGCCATCTGAAACGCTCCAGTGGTTATAGGCTGTTCTCAGGTCTGTGAATATGCTGCTGCTGTGTTTCCATCTGCCAGAGCAGCTTCCAAAGGGTGCACAGAGACCATCCACTGATCTCCCTGGTTCCATGCCTTCTTTGAGGGACTGCTGAAGGTTAACTGAGCAGGACTGGCACTTGGTGGAACGAAGCCAGGAGGAGCTCGCAGCTCTCACTGGGTGGAAAGATGGGCTCAGCGAGCTGCGGTGCCTGGCACTGCTTGAAACCGGAGGAATGCAGGGTGTTCAGCAGCATCAACAGGGCCCTGCTGGCGCTGGGAAGGCACTCTGGGGGGAGGTGGGGGTGGCTAGAGCTCCAGCCTTGCCTGCTGCAGCCGGGTTTGGTGAGTGGAAGTGGTTCTGGACAAAATGGTTTTGTCAGAGGGAACCACAGTACAGGGTCATGTACTCTGTGTCTCTGACCTACAGTAGTGAAGGGGTGAGTGTAATTACGGAACCTGGAAAAGTCAAGAAAACCTCCCTCATCCTGCTGTCCCTTAGGATACATCAGGAAGACGCTGTCAGGCAGATCTGGGGGATGCTGAGTAGCCAGCTCAGTCATTACAACACCGACACAGTGTTTCATTTCCTTTTATGCTACAGAGTAGTTTTTCTTGTTTTTGCACCGCAGCTTATCTCGGGCACTGAGTGAGCAGGTTGTGCAAACCAGTCAGAGAATTTATTTTTCACTTGTTTATTTATCAATTGTCACAGTTCTGGGACCATAGAATGACAGAATGAAACAGTGAAGTAGAAAAAAGAGGGTAATATGCATGAAATCGGAGTGAAGGAAGGAGTGTAGAGCCCATACAAAATAACTGCAGAGAATGGACTCTTAAACATCTGGAATTGGTAGCAATAAGCTCAACATCAGTGTGATCGTTTGGTCTTCCACAGAGGTAGCTGTTGGAGGTGAAAAGAATGCTAAGCCCTATAAAGTAGCCTTTATAGTGTCCTTCCCCCCTCTAGTCAAACCACCACCCCGAACCTGCACACGAGCTCTCGTGACAATCCATCGCCTCGATGTTGTGTGTTCCTGAGATTGTATCGCACTCTTCCTCCGCTTCTTCCAGGGCTTCCTGTGAAGCGCTGCCTGTGACTCCAAGTGTCTTGATCTTCAAAGCTCTCCTTGGCCCTGAGCCTACCCTGGGAGCCACCTACGTCCCAGATGTACTTCACTGCCACGGCTTATGCCCCTAGGACTGCTGAGAGCTGCCTCTGCCTGGAGCAGCCTCTGTCTAAGCCTGAGAGGGTTTCAGAAATTAGGTTGCCTAGTGTTTTTTAATCTGGTTGAATTTAAATTGTATTCAGGCCCAACTCTTTCCCCGAGGTGGGAGAGGGTGCTGTCCCCAGCACGCCGCCCTGCTCCCCGGGAAGCGCTGAGCGCGGGGGCCCGGGAGCTTCCGCGGCGGGTCCGGGCCCCGCCCCCCGGAGCCCCGCCCCGGCAGGCCCCGCCCGGCCCCGGGCTGGCGGCGGCGGCGGCGCTGGGAGCGGCCGCCCCGATGTCGGGTCCGCGGGGCGCCCTGCAAGCCTGGTGCCGCCGGCAGTGCGAGGGCTACCGCGGCGTGGAGATCCGCGACCTCAGCACCTCGTTCCGCGACGGACTGGCCTTCTGCGCCATCCTGCACCGCCACCGGCCCGACCTCCTGTGAGTGCAGGCCGCGCCTTGCCCGCCGCTCGCACGGGGCGCCGCGGGGCCCCGGCTGCCGCCCGCGGGCGCTGCTGGCAGAAGGAGCGAGGGGCGCCGAGGTTTGGGGCGCGGGACCGCTGGGACCCCCCTCTCTGCAGGGGTTGGGCCGCCTGTGCCCAGCAGCGACCACGGGGGGCTCACAGGGGTTTGGGGGATGGAGGCGCCGTGGGAAACGGCTCCAGGCTGGCTGGCAGGGAAGTTCCCTGAGCTTGGACATGAGGGGCTCAGAGAGCGGATGTCTCCGTTGTGCTGATGTGCTGGTAGGGAATGTGCTGAAGAAGATGCTGTCGAGAAATAGTTGGGTACTGGGAATGAAGGATTCCCAGGCAGTGCTTCAAAGCCAGGTTGTATGAGACTCTGAGCAACTTGGTCTAGTGGAAGGTTTCCCTGTCCATGGCAGCATGGTTGGAACCAGATGTTCTTTCAGGTCCCTTGCAAGCCAAACCATTCTATCACTTGGTGTTTCAGCAAATGACCTTCTGACCTGGTCCTGCAGATCTGTCAAGGTCAGGGTTAGCAGAGGTCGTGTGATATAAGGCTGGTGAGAACATGGAGGTGGACTAGGTCGTTACACTCAAATGGGAGTGGTGCCTACTGGAGAAGAGACGTGGTGCTGGTATCTGCGTTTTGGGGTGTTTTGCGTCAGCAATAGGTGAGCTTTCACACTTTGGTAGGGCCAGAGGCTTGCCCTGCACAGGGACATTCCCAGCTGCCAGAGGCAGCCACTCTGAAATGTCTAGAGGCCTAGACCAGGTTGCTGCTTGCATTTGCTTTTAGCTTGTTTTCTCTGGATGCCACAGTGAAAGCAGGAGATAGCAAATGCCAGTAAGGGTATGGAGACTCTCTTGCCTCCCCCAGCTTGGGTGTCTCAGAGGGGGAATGTGAGTTTCAGGAGGCAGACAGTGAGTTTGGGATTGCTTGGGGGCAGCATGTCAGGCTGGAGAAACTGGCTGAGCTGCTGGAAGGAATCTGCCCCGACCTGCCGCTGTGTAACCCTGTGTGCCCCGGCGGTGCTGGGAATCCGGCGCCCATCTGCTCTAATCCTTGGTAGCCCTTGCAGGGCAGGTAGGCATGGCCCCACCTCGCTGTGCCTGCGGCGTGCGCGCGCTCCTTTGCCTGCCGCCAAAGCTGGCCAGGGTGATGCGTCGTCCCCTGTCACCTTCTGCTCTGGGATTGGTGGTTCTTCCTCTGCTGTGCTGAGGCTGCCCATATTGACCAAGTTCTCTTTCCTGAGCTGGCCTCAGGAAGGCCTTTTGCCATGACAGCAACCTCTGTCAAGCAGAGGGTTGACTGTCACTCCACTGTGGAGCTGTGGTGTCCATGAGAGGGTGAAACAGGCCAGTGTCCTTACAAACTGGAGCTGAGCAGGTAGGCTGGAAACTGAACTCCTACCTACTGTGTTTCAAGTGGTTCCCCCAAAACCTTCAGCATGGTGTTCTGGAATGACTGAGAGCCAGGACATATGGTGTCTTTGCATCACCCTGGGTCATGAAGGAGCTGTGTGGTCTTGTGTCCTGCAGCTCTTGGATGGTATGACTCACTCTGACTCGCTAGAATGGAGCCTCTGAAAATGCTCCCAGTTGCAAGGCTGCTGGGTGGGAAGAGCCAAATTAAGGACAGGAACACTTGCAATTATTTTTTTTTTTCTAAATGGCACAATAACTGGGAACTGAAAAGCAGGGGTTCAGTAAAAGCTTATGATAAACACCACTAAAACCACCTGATGGTTTCCCATTAACCATATTTATCATCCCATTAAAGCAGAGGCTGCTGCTCTTAAGTTGTCAGTGGGCTTAAATCTGCTGCTGGCAGATGTCCTAGCTACATGCTTCACAGGTCCTCTGCATGAGCTGCATTGTAGAGACAGAGCCCAGGGCCTTACAAGGACATGGCATGTTGTAGAAGGATTTTCAGACGGCCGTCAGGAGAATAGCATCATTTCATCTGATTCCAACTTCTTCAGTCTGTCCCGATTTGGAAGTGGGAAGATTGGATCAGAGGCAGTAAATCTCCTGACGGCAGAGGAAAAGTGGTTGCCCTTCTTTTCTTCTAAAGTGCTTTCAGTCAGCCCAGTAATGGGACTTGGCAGGGATCTGCAAGTGCGTTTCTGACCTCGTGTGGTCCTCCTTTGTGCGGGGCTCTCCTGGCCCGCATGAGACAGCTGTGCTGCTCCCCGAAGGCTGGAGTTCCTCTGCACAAAGCTGCTTCCCTGCTTCCTGCTGGCTTCCCCTGGGATTGCAGAGAGGAGGAATGGGCACATCCATAGGAGAGCTGAGCTGAAGCTCTTCTCTACCTGTGTGACACTGCTCCTCTACCACCCTGATCCCCTGGGCAATGCTGCTGTGGTGCCTGTCAGCCTATCCCGGTTTTCTGACCTTGCCTGGATGCACCCCTGTTGTGCTGCTGTGCTGGGAGGGAACACACTGAGGAAGAAGCTGTCATGAAAGACCATATGGGTAAGTGAGACTGAGGACAGTTTTCCACTGATTTGAACCCAATGACCCCTGCTTTGAACCCAATCACTATGGAATAAGGCAGATGGCATAGGAGGGACGCTGCCCTGGAGAGCTTTGGAGCTGCTCCTGCAGAGCTCTTGGAAACATAGGTTTGGGCTTTTTTAAAGAAGTAGGCTGAAATTCCTTAGTGTCTACTGAATCCAGCTAAAGGTGTCTTGAAGTGACCACCAAGAACTAGGTGCATACCTCTAGGCTCTGTGTGTTGAACCATGCAGATGAAAATCCCTGACTCTGCTGCTGTAGGCACTTCTTGTCTCACTGTCCCAGTCAGGGAAATGGGAAACTTGGATTTAGCCTCTGACTGTTCTGCTGGCTGTGTGATCTGGAGACGAGACATTTAATCTCTTCTCTTCCCTTTTCAGTTAAGCTGTCAACATCCAGACCAACTTGACAGTGGACTGTGAGGATTAATGAGTTTGTTTGCTCCGTGCTCTAGAAATCTGAAGCATGAAATTAGTGTTTACAAGGCATTTGCTACAGCTTAGTGAAGCAAAGAGCATCTTTCAGTGTCCCAAGCTGTACAGCCTCCCTGGCACTCAGGGAAGCATCTTGGCATTTAGGGGTGAGAAGAGTAAAGGAGTATGAGACATGCCTTTGGAGTGCTGGGGGAGATGGAGGCTTGAGGAAAACAGGAGATGAGAGCTGTTTTAGAAACACTGTTTTGTGTCCCTAGAGCCGTGGGTTTGGTTACAGGCAGGATCACAAATCTTGTTTGTTCCTTCCCATGTACTGCCTGCGTTTCCCTGACGAGACCTGGAAAGCTGAATGGCTTATTATGTGGCACTGCCTTAAAGTGCTCATGATTTATATTTGAGGAATCCAGGAATTTGCTCTGGTTTTAGCTGTACGGCACACCCTTCCCCCTTCCCTGGATCTGCTGTGCTCCCTGGCAGCTGCCCTAAACCTTGGAGTGCTTAGTGGCTCTGCATGTATCTAATTAGGTAAGTGCTTGGGATGTTATTTGCATAGAAATATTACTCCAGGATATGGTACAACAGTGGGGTTTGCTGAGTCAAGACAGTTGTTTGGCTGGGATAGCCAGAGTCTTGCCTGTTCTTACATCCAATCCCTTGGATGGATATGTTGGCAGGAGAGGAGCCTGAGCAGGGCTGGATGAAAGACTGCTGAGATCAGGGCAAGGAAATAATGTCACATGCAGCCACATGTCACAGAACTGCGAGATGGCAAGTTCTGGGCCCTCTGCAGAGGAGACAGTTTATAGAGGGGAAAGGGATGTGTCTGGAGTGACTTTTCCCCATGCCTGAGAGGCCATGCTCCTTGCACTCTGTTACTGGGAGCTTGCCTGGAGCCACAGGGATGCCACGTGACCAAATGGCATATGGGAGTGCTCATGTCAGGAGTAATACAGGTCAGTGCGGTCCTGCTTGCCTTATCAGTGAGGGAGCTGGAAAATGCAGTGGAGAGGAACTGAATAAACTAATCCCTGGGGCCTTGTACTGATGGACTTGGGTAAAGCTGAGTCTGCAATCCTACATTAGTGGAAAGGAATCTTCTATTCCCTTGCTGCTTGGTAACCCCTCAATACCTCTTGAGTTTCGCATCCTCTCTGCTGGCATCTGCTTTTCCTAATGGAGTTGCCTTGGTTTACTAAAACAGCTTTGGTTCGCTGGAGCAGAGTGAAATGATGTTTTGTCTGTCAGAAAATACTCGCCCAGCCCACTAAGGAGTCTTCAAGCTTCCAGCTACACCACTCCCATATCCTGAAAGTGAAGGCATTCAAAATGAAGGCCATGAATGCTTAGAGGGCAGTTGATATATAACTTCGCTGTCATTGCTTCTCCTGTGTTCCAAGTTGGCATTTTCTTCAAAAGGAAAAAAAAAAATACTGCAAGGTTAAAGGACTTCTCTTGGCAAAAACAAAACAAAAACTTAGGGAAAAAACATCTCCCAGTGGAGACTAGTTATAATTACAAAAATGGCAGTCGTTTTGACATTAAAGCATAGGCTGCAGCTGAAGCCTTTGCTCACCAGCATGTAGAGAAGGAAAAGTTGTGGTATTTTGAGCAGTCTGGGCTCTGAACATGTGTTCATATGAGCTTTCAGGAAGGTAACAGAGCTGAACATCCAGCCCACCTTTCTGTGTGTCTGCTGGATTTGCTCCTGCAGCAGCGAGCGGCTGCAGCTCCGTTTGTCTGTGAGGAAACGGCACCGGCAGCCTCTTGCTTTTGAACGGAGGAAGTGTGATTTTATGGTGGTGTAGGCAGCCGGGAAAACCTTCCTGAGCTCATCACAGACTTCCTCTGCAGCTTTGGGAAAGCTGCGTGAGGGGCTTCAAGAAGGGGCTGGCTGCCCTGCCATGTGGCGCCGGACAGGTTGTGTCGGCGTTCCAGGAAAAGGCAATAAAATCCAGAGGGGGATGCAGGAAGAAGGTCCCTGTAGCCCCTCTCCACAGGTGTGTGGTGCCACCTCGCCTGGATTCTGCATACCACCTTTGAAGTGAGGAATGCATTCCCCCTCTAGTCTGACTTGTCCTTCTGTGTTGATCTCCCAAGCTTTGGCACCTCTCTGTGCTCAATTGAAGTGGCTTTGCTTGACCCTAGACCTCTCTGGACTGCATCCTCCCATGAATCCAGCTAGCAGGCACACCAGGCTGCTGCATGAGGGTTTTTTTTGTAACAAAGCTGAGATCTTTGCAGGAAGGAGCTGGTGCAGTGTGGTGCTGTTTTCACACATTATACCCAGACCCACATGCAGAAGGCATAACTAACTCCTTCCTGCATTTCTCACCCTCTTTTGAAAGCCTGCAGACTGCTTTAACTTTCTGCCCTCTGCTTCCTGGTGAAGGCAGCTAATCAATCTCTGTGGCCAAGCTGGACCCCCAAAGGGCTCCAGAGGAGCAAGTGGAATGGATTGGAACAAATGAATCCCCCCGGTTGGAGACTGCTGGGATTCCTCTGTGTGCCCTGAGCACCTTGTATTCAGCTCCAAGGGCTGCAGCTGAGGACAGTTTGTTGTGCACTCTGAATGTTTGGGGAAAAGCAAGGACAGAAGTGCAGTTTAAGATCTTCTGTGTCACCCCAAATTCCTTGAGGTGGTGCAAGGAGGTTTGTCAGAGGAGCCTCATAGAGCCACCTGTATCTGTCCCTTCTTTCTCTTAAGGTGAGGGATCTCTATCCCCATCCACCATTGTTGTGCCAGTGGCCTTAGAAAAGCAAGTTTGGGGTCATGTTGTGTGATCTTTGGTGCAGCAGTGTGTGGTGCTAATTGAAACATGGCCCTGGTATTTCTGCAGCCTTTAATCTCAAGGGCAGAAGCAGGTAACAAGAGACAAAAATTACATTTTAATTTCCTGGTCACCACCCATTTGGGACTTGCTTTCTTTTTTTAATTGCAGTTTCCTTTTGGTTTCCTTGTCCCCTTACAACCTGAAATCTGCTTTGCCAAGGTTTTGTTTATATAGGATCTTATGTGTTGAGTTGTTGTAAGGTTGACTCTCCTGGAAATCTACATGTGGTGGCATAGGGCCACTTTTCCTCTGCCCTTCATGTGGCTAATTTGTGCTTTCTCATTTCAGAGACTTTGATTCTCTCTCCAAGGATGATGTCTATGAGAATAATCGCTTGGTAAGTCCCCGTTCTGCAGTGCACAGAAGGAAGTGATCTGAGAATGACTTGGTGGAGGTCATGTAGTGTGGGAAGAATTTGTGACAGTGCTGAGGGTATAAGAAAAAGCTGTGCTTGTAAGTAACAGGCAGGAGCTTCTATGGAAAGGAGGGAATCTGAAATGTCAGCTTCCAGCCTGGTTATCCTAATAGTTGCCAAGACAACATCTCAGGTGAAGATTTAAATGGTGCAACATCTTCTTGACTTCAGTTGTTCCAGATTTGCAGGCAATGGAAGCAGGAAGCTAGTTTTACTTCAGGCATCAGCAGAGGGGAAGGTGGTCATGCTAGACCCTGGTCTGCAATGTTCCCTTCCTGCTTGGGACAGCAGGAGCCAGTAGCAGAAGCAGGCGGTGTGGAATGGGGAGGTGCCCAGCCCCAGGGGCTAGTGGTAGGTAGGACAGAGCAGCAATAGCCCTGTTTTTTTTTAAATGACAGAAAGACCTAATTGCTGCAGGCTCCATCTGGTAGTCTATGGAAAGGCACGGCCCATCACCTTCCCAAGATGAGTTATGCTACATACAAATACGTTAAGGGCAGATGTCGAGGATGTGGCCAGAATTTTCAGTGGTGCCCACCAACAGGAGAAGGAGCAGTGGGTACAAACTGAATAACAGGAATTTCTCAGCTGAATATGAGGAAAAACATTTTTTACTGTGAGGGTGACAGAGCACTGGACTAGGCTGTCCAGAGAGGCAGTGGAGTCTCTTGCTCTGCGGATATTTAAACCCCAACTGGATGTGATTTTGTGTCACCTGCTTTAGGTGAACCTGCTTTAGCAGGGGTTTGGACTAGATGATGTCTGAGGTCTCTTTGAACCCCAGCCATTCTGTAATTCTGTGATTTGGGATTTACAGGATAAGGGCTGTCCAGCTGTGTCCTGACACATCCTTTCCTATACCAGTTGGCCCCTTTCAGTCATTAGCAGCTTTTTCCATTCAAGACCCACACAATGGGTATCTTGTCCTATTAGAGACCTCTCAAGTAGGGTCTCTCTTCACTCCTTGCTCCTTGCAGCCTTGTGTTCAGTAAGACTCAGTCCAGACAACTAGCTTAAAGCCAGGCTGAGCTGAACAGGATGTCCATGGGGGGGCACCTTTATACCCCTAGTTACTGCAAATATCCATTTTATTTTGTTTCTCCATTCCTTTTCTTTATATCTCACATCCTACATAGCACCTCGTGCCCCAGACACTAGGCACCTTCAGTCTTTACCCACTCCCAGTGTCTTTACCTGTGCACCTGGTACCTGACCATTCAGTGCCCAAACCACTCAGCTCCTCCTGGCTTACTTCTCTTCAGTCCCTGCCATAGTCTTGCACCCCCATCCCTGGGAGATCAATGTGGGTATGCTGCCCTTGGCTCAGCAGAGGGGTGGCCAGTGTAGAGACAGTAATCCACACACACTGATGGGTGGGAAACTCTCCAACAGCTTTTTTTTTCTCCTCCACTCCTTCCTTTTGGGTGGCTGTGTATGCAGTTGGAGGAGATGGGTGCATCTTATCACAGTGTCCTTATTTCTGCTTGCTGAGACACTGAAAAAGTACTGAAAGTACTGGCTTGTGCATGGCAGGGTGCTGGATGTTGAGCTGGGATGGCTCTGTTGATTGTGGGAGGGGAAGGTGTGGTGCCCCAGAGAATGAAAGGATGGGCAGTCAGTGTTTCTGTGGGGTGAGTTTTTGGGGTGCCTGGGGACACTGCTCAGTAGACCTCAGTGTCACTGGAAATATCTGCCAGCCCTCGGCCCTTCGTGGTGCCAGCCAAGACTCTGCCAGGCTCATTTCTGTTATTTTTCATGAAGCATCAGTTTTCTTTCCTTAATGTCTCTGTGCTGTTCCTGCAGGCCTTTGAGTTGGCAGAACGGGAGCTGGGCATCCCAGCCCTGCTAGATCCCAATGATATGGTCTCCATGAAAGTCCCTGACTGCCTCAGCATCATGACTTACGTGTCTCAGTACTACAACCATTTCAACAACCCCAGCCAAGGTGAGTGTTCTCCCACCCCTCAGGCTTCCAGTTTGCCCCTGTTTGAGTACAGGAAACCTGGCACCACCTTGTGCTTCCTCCTTCCTGTGGCAACATGGAGCTGTGTTTGTGAGGAAGGGGAGAGGAGCAGGTAGTACCTGCCTCTCCTGCATCTTCTGGTGCCCCTGAGGAAGGCCTGGAAGAGAGAGTGCATTGGGGTGAGGTTTCACAGGAGGTGGGGAATGATGTAACAGCTCAGGCTGTGGAAAAAGAAACGCCTTTCTCCTCCCTCTGTGCTGCATTCCTGCCAACTTGGGTTGGGCCACCACCCCTGGTGCTCACCAAAACCCTTTGTGATCTGCTCTAACCCACTAAAATAGGAGAAAGCTAGATAAGAACCCATCTACCACAGCTCATTTTTATCACATAGGTACATGTAAAGTGACTGGAGGACAGAGGGAGTGGAGCCAGGGTGGAACGTTTCAACTCATCTGTCCCTACAACTGCAGCCTGAGCTGAGTGCTCTGAGACAGCTCTTCCCAGGCATCCTTTGGCTGTATAGAGATGTGAGCTCTGGGTCTCCTCTGATTCAGTCTGTAGCCACACATCAGATAAATCTCTTCCACTTGTATATGCTTCTCCAGGGATGCTGGTCTCCCAGATGAGGAATCCTGCTGAGGACTGGTGTGTGAGCTCCAGCCCCGACAGTAAGAGATGCTTCACAGACCTGCTGACAGCCTGGAAGCCCTGGGGCCCAGTGGGTCACAACAATACCTCAGCAGCTACCCCAGCTGCTCTGGGCTTTGAGCATTGCTTAGGGAGTCAATTACGAGGAAGCCAAGTAGCACGTGATGAGTAAATAAAATCACAGTGGGAGGCTGGTATCCCTGTGCCACAGAAGGGGATCCACAGCAGGCCAGGCTCTCTGGCACCCTCACAGCTGACCCATTATTAGGTTGTGTTTGTCCCTTCCACCTGAAATAAGCAGTGGAGTTTTGGGAGCGGCAGGTCTCATCCTATGTCACAAGGCTGGATGATTTTATTTTTTTTCCCCTCCCCTTCCCGCACATGGGTGGTGTGAGTCACCACAGCTCTCCATGCCTGATCCTCCTTCCCTCTTGCCTCCAGCCAGCGTCCCTCCGCCTATGAAGCGACCGACTGCTGCCTCCTCTCCTCCTCTGCTGTCCCACAAGGCGCCCGTGGCTGCAGTTGAGAGTACTTCAGCACCACAGGTACCAATTTCTTGATTCAAAGACAGCCTGAGGCAGTGGTAGCCCCTGCACTGCCAGTGCAGGAGATGGGAAAAAGCCTGTCACAGAGCCATGGATCTCTGCAGGGACCTGCCTGTGTATTTTGGGAGTGAGGGGTGTTTGGGATTTTGTTTCCTTGTGGGATCCAGCTGAGAGTGATTTTTCTCTGTGAGTCTGTGGACTGTAATTTGTCCATGGCAGGCAAGAGGTTGGGCAGATTGGTGCTGGATGGTTTGTTAAACCACCCAGGGTACAAACACTCTGCTTCCTATGTGGAGATAACCCTGTAGATGAGGATAGAGCAGGAATGTGAGACTAGAAGGGCAGAAAAAAATGCCTTTTATTCCAGGTTTTAGCAGTTATCTGGGATGGGACCTTTTTCAGTGTTTTTCAGGACCCTGGTGCATGGGGTATAGATTAGTCCCTTCCACAGCCCTTCAGCTGTAGATAGGGCCAAGGCACCTTTTGGAGTGGCCCCTTCTAATTTGGGAAGAGGCAGCCTGCCTGTGCCTGGGCTCGAGGGCAGCTGTTCTGTGCATTGTCAGCCCCTGAGGTCAGCCCCTGAGCTGTGCCACGAGTCCTCGGCGCTGGGCCTCGCACAGGGAGCAGCTGCCCGGGAGAATCCATGGGAGGTCTGGGGAGCAGCTTGTGGCCCCCATGCTGAGCTGCCTGTGCGCTGTGTCCCAGGATGCCGTCCCTTCGGAGCGGTCCCAGCGCGGCACGCTCAGCAGCACCTGCGCAGCCTGCCAGCAGCATGTCCACCTGGTGCAGCGCTACCTGGCTGAGGGCAAGCTCTACCACCGCCAGTGCTTCAGGTATGTCGTGGCCAGGCCTGCTGGGGCAGCCTCTCTCCCTGGCAGATGGGGGGCTATGGCCTGCTGCACCCCATCTTCAAGGGTCCCTGGGCAACATGGAACATGAACAACAGTGCGTGAAATGAGAGGGAAGACGTTCCATTTGCCTGCCAGCCCCCTGTCCCAGAGGTCTGACTAGCCCCTTGTGTCCCCGTGCTCCATTCCTATCCTGCTCCCTGCCTCCCTTGCTTTCCCACGTGTGCTTTCCTCCCTTGCTTTCCCACGTGTGGGACTGTGCTTTCCCACTTCACTTACTTGGAATCCCAGCCTCTTGAGCTTCTCCCACCTCCATAAAAAAAGGTGCTTTGCCTCTTTACCACCTGCCTACCCAGGACCACCCCCCTTCCCCTTCCATTGAGGTCTGAGCCATGACATCATCCTACAGACCTCCTTCCACCTACACTCCACATCCTCAACTGGATATACAGGCTTCCATGCTGCCTGGGTGGTGCTGAGCTCCCAGGGAGCATGTGGAGAGCTGCAGACTGTTAACAAACTGAGGAATGAGCAGCTCTGTGGTTACTCCCTGAGTGCAGGTCCTTACCTGCAGCACCTGTGAAATCATTTCACTTTGCTTTCCCTGCTGTGATGATGAAGAAATGAGATCGCTCCCATGGGCCACAGGACAAGGGTTGGCATCTGGTCAGAAACATCGAGCCACTGGGAAGATGTGGGAGGCCTCATTCACCTGCCTAAGCCAGTTGGCAATGTGCTGTAGAAACTGTCACAGGAAGGGAGCTGAGCTGGGGCCCATCAGGCTTCCCATCTGCAGCCGGGACAAAAGCAGGAATTTTTGGGGTGCAGGTGCAACTTTCCCACTGTCCTCATGGACCAGGAATAGGAGAGGTTTGCCGTGGCACAGCTCATGGCTCTTCAGACTGAGCAGGGAGATCCCTGTAATTTAATCCCAAATGTTTTGCCTCCTGATTATTTTCTTGTCTATTTTCAGTTTTGGTTTGTTTTTCCTGTGCTGATTCATGGACAGTATTTGGTCAGAAATGTCCTGTGGCAGTGGTTCCTATGGACTGATGGAGATAAACCCAAAAGCAAACCACTTTCTCCCCTTGTCTGAGCTGTCCACCTCCTCATTTCATCCTTCCCCTTCTCTCTAGAGTCCCTATGTCCTCACATTTCTGCACTCCATTTTGAAGGAAATCCCCGTCAACTGGATGCCCAGAGCAGAATTCCTTGCCAAAATTATCTGCTGGCAGTGTAGGGCAGCCAGCTACTGCAAGCACACCAGGTATTCAGACAAGAAGGAACAAGCTTGGTTTTCATGGGAGTGCTTGATCAGCCCCTTGCCTTTAGCTGTCTTTCATGTATGCTATCCACCTCCCTTCCCAGGTGGAGAAGGACTGACCTGGTTGTCAGTGCTTTGTATCACTCTTGCGCCTGGAGGGCTTCATTAGGAAGCATTCAGAGGCTCAGTGAGGGAAGAGTGGATGAGCCAAGGAGATGTAGCAGGCAGGGAAGGACAGGGAAGCTATTAGGCCAATTTCAACAGGCAAGGCAGTGTAAGAATGGCCCTGCTGCATAAGGCCCTTGTCCTTCCAGCCAAATGCTGTGGCCCAGCTGGATGCCATGGTCAGCATTACTGAGGCTGAGCATGAGACCAGGCCAGGCTTGTGCATTCCTTCTCCTGAATACTCTAGAAGCCTCCAATGCAGTAATTTTCTGAGTTGAAAATGATGTAATTTTATATAGTAATCAGCACTGTGGAGCAGTTGCTTTACAAACAAATGTGTCTGACTTTTTTTAACCTGCCAGGACCCTTGGCCCCTACAAAGCGGCCTGTAGCCTCCCCGTGCCAGTTCGAGCCACTTGCTCCCTAATTCCAGTTGATATTCACTGTTTCATGTCTGTGAATGGTTGATCCCTCTCCCCACTCCAAGTGTGTAAACCACACCATATCCCAATGCCAACTGTCACCCTTCCACATCTATTAAATCCTTTCTGAGATGAAGGAAGAACCCAAATGCATGCAGTATTTGAGTTGTGAACTTGCCATGGGTTCCTACAGTAGCCTGGTTACATTTCTCTGCTTCTTTTCTGAAAGACTTCCCCTAGGGCACTCTAGGATTTAATAGCAGGGGTAAGAACTAACTCTGTATCCCTACAAGGGTCTTCCAGGTGTATTGCCTTCTGTGAAAGGCAGGGTGGCATCTCCCATCTCATGGTGCTCTCTCTTCTCGTTGGCAGGTGTAAGGAATGCTCCAGCACACTGCTCCCAGGGTCATACAAGCCTGGGTCAGAGGCAGGGACGTTTGTCTGCACGCAGCATCGTGGCAAATTGGCCGTGAGCGGGAAGGCAGAGAGGAGGCCCAGCCCAGACCGACAGTCACCAGAGCTAAGAACTGAGACTGGGGCTGACAGCATGGGAGAGAATGCCCTCCAGGCAGGAGCAGAGGTGGGGAAGGATGATGACAACTTCCAGGAGAGTGTGGCAGAGACCCCTACGCCTGCAGAGGGCCTTGCTGGCCCAGCAGAGAAGGACAGCACAGCCAGCAAAGCAGAGACACCGACACCACCTGCTCACACTGGCAGTGGGGCACCTGTCTCCCAAACTCCCCCCAGGCCTCCAATTCCCAGCAAACCTGCAGGGCTCACCCAGGACAAAGCCAGCTCGCTGGATGGACGGCTCAGAGACCCACGTCCCACCCCAGCCCCAAGGAAGGCCACAGATGTGTCTGCCCTCTCCCCTCCAACCTCCCACCCTGTCCCTCGGCCCAGGTCCACTCTGCAGGGCGAGGGCAGCGACTGTGGGCCCAGCATGGTGAATGGTAAGAGAGCAGAGTGGTGGCAGGGGTTGCCCTCCACATCCTCAGTGGCCGAGGTGCTTGGCTGCAGGTTGGCTGAATTCCCTTCCCTCTCTGCAGCCTGAGCCTCAGGGGCTCAGACACCAGGTCTTTGACTGCCAGCAATTGCCAGCCATCTCCATAGCAAGGAAGGCAGTACTAGTCCTCCTGCCTGTCTGCTCCCCTGTACTTTTCCAGAGGTCTCCAAAGGCAGAAAGCCAGTGTGGAGGGAAGTTGGTAGAGCTGGAGGAGCTAGGTGGGGGAACCAAGGGGCATGTCAGTTCTCCAGGTGCAGCTCCCAGGGTGAAGTGGGGAGAAACAGTCAAAGGGGATGTTTGGGGTCAGCTGGCTGCATAGACTGTGGGAGAAATGCCATGAGGTCTTCAGTGAGTGGGAATAGCCACCTTCCTGTGGAAAGATATCTAAGATGTGCCTCATGTTGGTTTAACCTCTTTCTTCGTGTCCTTTTGGTGTTGTGACAGTCTGACTCTGTCTTTCTAGGTCGGGTACCCGAACCCAGCCCCCCTGTCCCAAAACCTCGAGGGAGACCCTGCTCCTCTGATCGGTACGTCCCTCTGTTTGCAGATCACCTGAGAACTCCATAGCAAGGTGGGGCTATGGGGACAGCACAGCTGTGGTCTTCTCTCCCACCTCCATCAGCTCCTGCTCTTAGGAGGATGTAGGCTTTGACCAGGTTCCTTTTTTAATAGGTGTTAGCCCAGCATGGTCAGACTGACAGTGTTCATCCATACCTCCCAGAGCATTTTTCTCTTATTGTAAAGAGTTTGAGAGCTTCAGAAAGGTGTTTCTGTGGCACAGGCAGATTGCCAAATGCCTTCTGAAATGGCCTTGCTTGTGGGTGCTGAGAAGGGGACATTTATCTGCCTTGTGGAGGGTTTGTCCTGGGAAAGGTGGGAAGACCAGCTATGCCCATAAAGCTGAGCCTTTACCACTGCTTAGCAGATGGAGGCTGTAATATTCACCAAAACACTGGGACCAGCAGGCAAGTCAGGCAGGCTGTGTTTCCCTAAGGCCCATAGGTTTGCCCACAGAGAGTGAGACACTGTGTCTGGGGAAGCCTAGGGCCATCCTTGGATGAGAAAGCTGCTTCTGCATGGGAGACATCCTGCTCCATCCCTCTTTTCCCCCAAGGGCTAAGTCCCTCTCCAGAGCCTCGCTACCCCACCTTGTCTCTGCCATGTTGATTTCTCTTTGTCTTCTACCAGTGGTGGAGCTGCTGCAAGAGCCAAGGACCCACCATGGATGGCCCTAGTGCAAGCAGAGCCCAAGAAGAAGCCAGCTCCCCCTCCTCCCCCAGGCAACAGCCATGAGACTCCAAATAGGACTTCAGAGGAGGAGGATGGGGAGGAAGTGGAGAAAGCCAGGAGTGAGGAGAGCAGGTCTGATACCACAGAGCCCAAACCGTACAACCCCTTTGAGGAAGAGGATGAGGAGGAAGTGGAAAGTGCTGACACCCAAAAGAGCACACCTGAGCAGGAGCGGAGTGAGACTGCTGCCAAACCTCTCCACCCCTGGTATGGCATCACTCCTACCAGCAGTCCAAAGGCAAAGAAGCGGCCCGCTCCACGAGCCCCCAATGCTTCCCCGCTAGGTGAGCTTCTTCCTGCTCCTTTATCCCTCCTCTGCAGCCCCTGTGCATCCCCTTGGAGGTTCCCCCTTCCCAGGTGCCTCTGCATCACCTTGGCAGGCCAGGCTTTTATGCAGTGATGGTTGCATTAGCTTGCATTAGCCATGTCCTCTCTACCCACTGGAGCACAGCATCTGCAGGCAAGATTTTACGCTGACCCTTGTCTCCAATGTGTGCCACCTTCCTCTTCTGTCCTGGCTGTCCCTTCATTCCTCCCTGAGCTCTCCCTTTGCTTTGCAGCCCACCACCCCATCTCCAGGCTGTCACACTCCGAGCCATCATCCTCCACCCCATCTCCAGCCCTCAGCCTTGAGAGCATCAACTCTGAGAGTTCAGCCAAGGTGCTGGGAGACACCGATGAGGCCTCAGTGCCCAAAAGCTCCTCCGAGCCCACTGTGCACACGCCAGCAGCCGCCAAGACTTCCAGCGCTGATGCACCACTGGCCAGCGTCTCCTCCAGTGAAAGCCCTGCTGTCCCAGCCAGCCTCTCCACCAACTCCTCCTTCTCCTCATCCAGCGAGCTGGCCAGCCTCAGTGGGGAGACGCAGCCCAGCACCCTGCACACCAACAGGAGCATCTCCACTGGCAGCCTAAAGACCAGCCCCAGCCAGCTGCCCCCCAAGCCTCCAGCTGGGGCTAGCCCTACACCCATCCTCTTGGCTTCAGATGGGGTTGCTGGGAGCGCCAAGACATCTTCCTCACCCAAACCACAGCTGAAGGTGAGATGATGACCTTCTCCTCATCTAGATCACAGGGCTTTTCTTCCCCATCCATCACTTGGTCACAGGGGATCTGTGAGTCCAGGCTCACCCCTTTGGTAGGTTTGATGTGTGACCCCCTGAAAGCAAGCTTCAGGTCTGTGTTAAATGGTGGCTCTGCTTGTACTCTGCCTATCCCACGTGCTAGAGAAGAGGCAGGATGTCATGTAGTCTGAACAAACAGGAAGGGAACGATGAAGGAAAATATTTCAGCATGCTTGTGAGAGAGAGTCTGGGAAACTGATGTCAAACAGGAGCGCAGCTATTTTTTTTGACTAGGAGCTTGTGGAGATGAGTGCTGAGCTCCTCCTTTAGGAGGCTGTGGGGCAGGATAAAGTCTAGCACTGCCCTGTCTGCTCATTCCCACCTACTGGGATCCCTTCCCTTCCCTGGATGCTCATGTATCTGCTTTTGTCCGCCCTCTCCAGTCTTCCTGCAAAGAGAACCCCTTCAATCGGAAGCCATCACCTACTGCCTCCCCCTCAGCAAAGAAACCTGCCAAGGGCTCCAAGCCTGTGCGTCCTCCTGCACCAGGCCACGGCTTCCCACTGATCAAACGCAAGGTAAAAGGGCCCTCGGGAGCAAGGAGGGAAAAGCCGGCTCTGTGCTATCCCCCAGGGCTGTAGCAGTCTGCAGACACCCTGCTGATGCACGTGTGGGCAGGGATTGCAGCAGGTGGCTGTGGCTAGGGAGGAGGGTGTGTAGGTTACACCTTATTCATGAAAGCACCATCATCTTCCTTTGCTCCAGAATGGGGTAGGGATTTCAGATCCACACTTTGATGGAATATTCTGTTGTTCCCCTGCCCTTGTTAGTGTTGACCAACCTCTGGATTATCCCTGGAAACTGGAGTCTGGTGGTAATGAAAGTATCTGATTTATGGTTTGGCAGGTGCAGACAGATCAGTACATCCCTGAGGAAGACATCTACGGGGAGATGGATGCCATTGAGCATCAGCTGGATGAGCTGGAGCACCGTGGGGTGGCCTTGGAGGAAAAACTGCGCAGTGCTGAGAATGGTGTGTGGGTTGGGCTGTCAGTGGGTGTGGGGCAGGCCAGACCCTAGGGCTGCCCTCTTTCCAGACAAGGAAATAGCAAGGGACTTCCTCCCTGCTGATGCTGGGGTTGGAAGAGCACAAGAGGCTGTGCTGGTCTCCAAGACTGGTCGCAACCTTACCCTGAACATGGAGATGTCCCTAGAATGGAAACAGGTGGGAGAAGAGATAGGGTCTCTCTGAGTCTCAGAAACAGGCTGAGGTTGGGTTGGCTCTAGCCAAGTGCTTCTCCTCTGGCTTGGTAGAGCCCAGCCTGCTGCAAGGTGATGGGATCCACCAGGGCTGGGAATGGCTCTGAATTGTCCCTCTGCTTGGCAGACAACCCCGAGGACAGCCTGCTTGTGGATTGGTTCAAACTCATCCATGAGAAGCACGTGCTGGTGCGCCACGAGTCGGAGCTCATCTACATGTAAGTGTGTGCAGGCCTGTGGAGAGGCACTGGCACTCTCTTGGGGAACCCTTTCTCAGCCCTCCTGAAATGGTGTTTCCAGGAGAGATCCTGACAGGGCCTCCTTGCCTAGAAAAGGGACGGATTAAGGGCCAGCAAATCTGTCCAGGTGCACTGAGAACTGACCCACAGCATGTCACCAGAGCCTCTGAAGCATCTGCTCAAGGAAGACCTTGAGAAGCCAGGGCTGGGCCTTACTAGTCCATGGCTCCCTGGCTATACAGGACAGGATCAGCATCTTGATGGTCCTTTCCAAGCTCACCCTGTACTTTGGGATGACGTTCTGCCTCTCTGGAGCCTTGCAGTGCTTCCCAACATTTCCCCCTTCCTTTGCAGCTTCAAGCAGCAGAACCTGGAGCAGCGGCAGTCAGACGTGGAGTATGAACTGCGGTGCCTCCTCAATAAGCCAGGTAAAGCGGCACTCTGGGTGTGATTTCCCCTTTTTTCATAGAATCATAGAATATATTGAGTTGGAAGGGACCCATGAGGATCATTTCCCCCCTGGGCATCATCTCCCCTCTCTCTTAGGTGGATCTCAGGCAGGGATGCTAATGCAGTCAGCTGGCTCTAGAGGCTCTGTCCCATCTCAGTGTATATTCCAGCCTTGAGCAGGGATGTGCTCCTTTTGTCCCCAGAGAATGCCACATGCAGGGCTCTGTCCCCACAGCACTGCTAGCCCAACTGGCCCTGCAACATGGCAGAGTAGAGGGGATTGTGCTGGAGATCTCTGCTCCGAAGCTCTGAATTTCAGTGCTCCTTCAGCCATGTAATTGCCTGTTGTTCCCTGGGTTTGGCTGCGTAGAGAAGGACTGGACTGATGAGGACCGAGGGAGGGAGAAGGTGCTGATGCAGGAGCTGGTGACCATCATTGAGCAGAGGAACGCCATTGTGAACTGCCTGGATGAGGACCGGCAGAGGTGAGTGAGGAATGGGGTGGGCTGGGGGAGAAGGGAAAAGCACAGCCTGTCCGACTCAGCGCCACATGAGCACCTTGTGGGGGTGTCCCAAGATGTCCGTGTTGCTGATGTCTTTCCCAGGCTTCCCAATCCTTGTCTCTTTGAATGCTTTGTGTGGGAAAGACAGGACAGCACGTGCAGCATGTGGGATTTTTCCTGCTGGTTGCAAGTGCTCACAAGACAGTGATGGATCTGCCCTTCTATGGCTTCTAAGTAGGAGGCTCTCTAGCCTTAAACAATACAGCAACTGTTTTCAGGGCTGAATTCCTGACCTCTTTCTCATTCTTTCTTTCAGAGAAGAGGAGGAGGATAAAATGTTGGAAGCCATGATTAAAAGGAAAGGTAAGAAACAAATGGGAAGCTTTTTAGAGTGATGTTTTCACTGCTGACCCTAGTGAGGGGCAGCAGGAGCCATTCATGAAATTGTGTGCAGGAGAGATTGAATCTATTCTGTGTAGACTGGGGAGACTTTCCTGTAGTGCCAATAAATTTAGAGGCACAGTTGTGCTGCAGACCCGTTATCAGAGAAAGTGTGCATGCAGTGGAGGGCTTTGTATCATGGCTGTCACCCTTGCCCATTGTCATGAGTGTGTCTGTACAACTATTGACATCCCACAGTAACAACTTTCCTTTGCAACCCCAGAATTTCACAAGGAGACGGAGACCGAGAGCAAGAAGAAAGGCAAATTCAAGCCCATGAAGGTGCTTAAGCTGCTGGGCAACAAGCATGACGCCAAGAGCAAGTCACCCAAGGAGAAAAGCTAGAGCAGGGGAACACCAGCAGTGGGAGGGAACCCCGACTTGCCTCTCCCCAGCCCTGGCTCGCCTCTCCCCCTGCTCCCTCACCAGGCACCAGAGCTGTCGCCCCAGGGAGATGCCAGCCCTCAGCCCAGAGTGGGTGAGAATGACCAAAGCCCTCCCCTTCCCGAGGCTGTGGGGGAGCATGACCATACCCTCCGTGAAGCCTTGTTAACAAGGCAGGGGGAAGATGGATTTGCTTTCCAGATATGTTACCCAATTGTGTGCTCTTGCCATTAACTGAGAACAAGCAAAGGAGTTCCGTGTTTGTGGGAAAACTTGCACTAACTGCACCCCGTCCCTTCTCCCGCTCTAACTGTGACAGTTCCACGTGCCTCTGACTTCTGCCAGGAGAGGACTGGGCCTCCCTGTTCCTCCCTGCCTGCCCACTCTTGTCCCTTTTCTGTCCCATTTTTAACTTCAGGAGAAAACTGACATTGGAATCAGGATCCTTTGGGTTTTATTGGCCTAAACTAAAAGGTTAAGAAAATATTCCTGCATCACAAGGCTTTAGAGCCATAGCCAAAAAAACAACTGGTGCCCTATTTATTTTGAGCCGTCCCCTCCCTCGAGCGCCAGGGGTGGGTGGGCTCCGTCCCAAGGCTGAGAGGACCCAAGGGGACGGCATACAGCTGCTAGGATGTAGCTCACGTGCCCTACTCAGGAATCCCACTGCTGCTAAACACTGCTGACTCTGTTGCCTTCCTGGGGAGGGAGGACCTGCTCCTTTTCCAGGCAAGGGCAGAAAAGCTCAAGATTGACTGAGTGGTGGCAAGGGGCACTAAGTTTGTGTCCCTGCTCACCAGTGCCACCCTTGAGCAGCAGGGGAGAGAGGCGCAGTCACAACTGACCTTTACCCAGCTTCACCTGAGAACACTTTAAAAGTGTGCAGATGTGGCTGGTTATTTTTTACACCTTCTTTACTAGATGAATTCAAACCTATCCTAAAACTTTAAACCTCTTATTTGTCATGTGTGTGCATGTGTGTACATCAGAGGAGGGAATGTGGGGGGCAATGTTCTTCCAACTATCCCTTCTTCCTTCCATTTTTGTTTCCTGCCTTCACTTCCAAGATGATGAGTTATTTATTGAATTATTGGATCAGTCAGAATTAGAGTTTCATGGGTGTTTGGTTGGTCAGCTGTTCATCATGCCTTCTCATTAGCAAATTAGACATAACCAGCCCTGAGCCATCTGCTGCAGTCTCTTCTAAAAACCCAACAGGCTTTAGCCAAAATGCTCTCAGAGCAGTGCCTTGCAAGGTGGCTGGTGTAGCATTCTGGAGAGGGATCCTCATTTCCCAAAACCAGAGGGACCCAAGCCCCTCCTCAATCCCAGTGTGGCCCCCATGGCTGGGAGCTGGCCAGCTCAGCCCTGTGCTGGTAATGCCATCTCACCCTTGCCATGCCCAGCAGCCTGATGGGAAGTGGTAGGGGAGGGGAGATTCCCAAAGCACAACTCTTTTCCAAGGAGAAACAAATCTGCTTTAGAGCCTGTTGTCACATCACAATTGCCAAAGGCCACTGGGATCGCTGCAGCCTGACACCCCTTGGCCCTGTGCCCGGTCAGAAGTTTGATTTGTAAATTATGCTGTACTAACCCCATGACTTCCATTCACCTGAACAGAAATAAAAGAAACATTGGATTTAAAAAATGATTATGGATTAGGTTTCTGATTCCTTTGTGGACTCGTGCTGTCTCAGGGCCAGGGCATGCTGCCTGGCTTTGGAAAGTGCCTTGACTATTGCTAAGAAGCAGAGGATGAGATCTTAAGGAAATTGGAACCTGGACTTTATGCTGGGATTTGTACAGGAAAAGTAGGACATCATACTTCAGCCTGCTGGAGGACAGAGGTGCAGGTATTTATGAGGTGAGCAAACAGCCATTTCCAGTCTCTGTGGGAACTTCTGCATACCATGCTTTCAGGAACCAAAAAATCACAGCAAGCCCACAGCAAAGAGCAGCAGGCACTGGTGTAAAATCCCTTGTCCCTGCTTGGCACAGCTGCATTCCTGAGCTCCTGCCCAGTGGGCTGCCCCCAGAGGTTTGCTGATGCTGCAGGTCACAGTCACAGTGACTTGCAGCAATGCCAAGGGCTTGTGATTGCACAAGGCTGTGCAGCTGCATTTCTTCCAGAGACATTCCTGGAGTCACAGGGCCAGGAGTGAGCAGGTTACAGGTGTGGTGGCAGCGTGTTACCATCATGCTGTCATAAGAAACCTCCATCTCTGGGTGGATGGAAAGGAATGATATTTCTATGGATGGATTGCTGTACTCTGAGGCACTGCATAGGCAAAAGAAGGCTCTGCTTTGTCATGTTTTGGGAGCCATTGCTATGTGTTTTCATGTCTTTAATATTATTGAGCAAGAAGGGATCCCGTGTGTGGGAAGGATTTTACAACTTCTGTCGCTGTTCATGTACAAATTGGTCCTGCCTTCTAGTTTCAGGCAACAGATGGTGCTGCCCCCTCTTTGGAAACAGACACAGACCAGCCTCCAATGCTGAGAGTCTGGGAAGAATAGGTGGGAACAAATTGCACTTGTGTTTTGCCCTTGGCCTAGTCTTGGAGATTGGATTTGCTCCCAACAGGGAAGGCTTTTGTCATGATATTTCTCATTTCCTCACTTCTCTTCTTGTCAATGATCTCCATCTCATGCAATTTCTGCAAAGTAGAAAGGGGGAGAGCTGAGCAGGGAGAAAGTCAACAGCTTTTTTTTCCCTTGCCAATCTCAAGAATAAAAACTATTTTCCTGATGAAGTTACATGCAGAGATAGAAAGAAAGCTGAAAAACCACTATCCACCATTCCCCAAATTTACGCCTGAGCTGTGCCATGAAGGGAGGCAGCTCTTTGCCCCCTTCCCTGCTCAGATATCAGAGAAGACTCTGCTTTATCATCTCTGACACATGGAATTCCCTCTATGCACTGTTCAGCCAAGGTCCTTGCATACCTGTGAGATTTCAGTGAGGACGATCCCTTGATACTTCTTGCCCTGTCCTAGAGCTTCCATCTCTGCCAGGAATTCCCTCCTCTCTTCAATTTCATTCATCACTGGTGAATAAGAGAAAGAACTGTGAAAACAGCATGCAGCCAAAAGGCAAGAAGACACGTTTCTGTCTAGATCTGAATACCCAATTTCCTAGTTCTGCTTGAACAGCAGTCCCATCAAGGCAGGGTGATATCTGCTGTAACACTCACCTTGCTCAACATGGCATCACAATACCTCAGTAGTCCCTTACATAATGGGAAATGTCCCTTCTGCCCAATGCCCTGACTTCCAGGAACAGTAGTTTTCTAGTTTTCTTTATGTAGACTATTCTCTTTTACTTGTGGGCAATTTAACCAGTCTGTGGTGGATGGAGACAGAACCTGCTGTTGAGGTTCGTTAGCTGACATGCATCACCCAGTGACTGCAACCATCCAAGACATCCAACCATGGATCATCAGCTGCTGCTTCGCAGCATCGACCTGCAGCCAGCTGATCCAAACCCTGTCACAGATGTGTCATGGACAACAGTCAGCTTGTGACAAGTGTTGGAGGCTACCAAGCATGTGTAAAATCAGTGCACTGCAGGGACCAAAGTATCCTTTCTGTACACATTCTTCTAGCAATGCCCATCTTTGTGCTGCCCTGGCTGGCAAAGGGCTGGCAGGGCTGTACACACACTGAAGATTCAAGCACAGAGAGGTATTAGGCAGAATTTGGCTATCCCAGTACACTCTGCAGGCCAAAGTGTTTCACTGCTTCAAATTCTGCTTGATAGTCAAGCTTTGCTAGTATAACTTTTGTGATCCTGGAGTGAAACAGCCCAAACTGTGATCAGGCTATCAAGTGACCTGGTCTATGTTGAGTCATGCTTGCTGGGAAAAGGACCAACAGTACCTGAGCTTGCTTCCCAGCTATCCCTGCACATCCCTAGGCTATTCCCCTGCCAGCAGGGTGCATTTTGTGTGGGCAGCCCACAGAGCTATCTGCCAGCAAACCTCAGCAGTATAAGCTCTGTGAGGATGGCTGGATCAGAGTGTCACAGCAGCAAGTCCTTTCTCTTGGAAACTGGCCTTTGTGGCTCCTCCTGAAATGGGTTTCAGGTTACTGGCAACACAGCCTGCCTGCCCAGCCCTAGGAGGGAGCTGGCTTCCCAGGCTTCCTGCCTGCCTCCCTCCTGGAGACATGAAGACATACATTCTTCAAACCGGTCAGGCTCAGCTGTCTCCTCTTCCTTTTTCTGAACGAACACCTGCTCCACCTCCTCCTCCGCCTCATCCTTCCCTGTTGCTAAGATGCTCTGAAGTCTTCTCTTCTCCTTTTCCAAATCTCCTGTGAATGCCAAAGGAAAAAAAAAACATTGTTATCAGCATGTCTCCTCATGGAGGAGCCCGACCACACTGCTTCCCTGCTAACTGTGCCAGAGGAAGTGTTTCATTAATGTCAGTCCATCCCTGCACTATGTGCAAGCACCACACAGGTGTACAGAGCCCACCAAACCAACATCAGAGGTGTTGTTCACGTTTATGTGCTAGAAAATCACGTAGTGCTCCGTTCTTACTCAAGGACTGTGCAGGTCCCTATCACCTGTCACCCCCCAGCTGGCAGGCAGAGCACTTACAGCAGATACTCCCTCAAAGATCCATTTCTGAAGTGTCTTTGCAGACTGAGAGAGTGAGCACGTGGAGCAATTCAGGTACACTGCCACTGCTGAGATTGAGGCAGGGGGTGGAAAGAAGGGGAAGAGTGGCTCCAGGCATCACCACGTATTTATGAGCAATGTTTGCTGACTTACGTGTGGGCTGCGGCTGGAATTTCTCTCGGGTGTAGGCATCTCCTGCCTGGCAGACCTTGGCAGGTCGGAGAAGCGGTCTAGCTGGAAGCTTGCATGGCTTATAGGCTGCTGGGTAGGAAACAGGAGCCGGCTCTTGGCTGGATGGGGGGAATCTCTGAAGGGGCAGGGCATCGCCTCCTGCGGGACGAACCAAAAATAACAGCAAATCAGGCGGGGGGACTCCGAATGGATGGCTCTGGGCCATTGCCAGCCCATCTACCTGTTGATCTATGCAACGTCACAAATGAAGACCCCGGTGCCCCAGATGTCTGACCCTGCTCATTGGGCACGACAGACTGCGGTTCGAGTCACCGTTTCGCCTTATTTCGTGGCTGACCCGCGGGGACAGCTCGCCCCGTTTGTCCCCGTGTATCAGCAGCTGCTGTGCTGCTGTTTTATGCACTCGCCCATCCGAGCAGGCTGTGCGCGAATGCCGAGATGCAAAAGCTCCTCACCACAGCACAGCAGCGGGCAGGACAGCCAGGGAGCCTCACTCACGTTTCACATAGTCCATCAGGTACCGCTTCTGGGAATGCGTCATCTGCAACTCCTTCATCATCGCTGAAAAACACAACGTGTCCATGAAGAGGCAGCAGAGCCGGGCTCGGGAGTCCGCCCTAGGGTCACCTCCCCTCGCAACCCCAACGCGAAGGGGAATATGTGGGTTTGGGAGACTCCAGCTGGGGCGGCGACACCAGCGACGGGCCCTCCCGGTTGCGGGACCGCGGTGGGACGCTCTGCTTGGGGGCGAGACGCGGTAGGGGTGACCCCGGCCCGCTCCGCCTTACCTTTCACTAACTCCCGCGTGCCTGTGCTGTACCGGGCCGGCTTGCCCCCGCCGGGGGCCGCCGAGACCCCGCCGAGGCCCGAGGTCCCCACCACCTCCATCGCGACCGACCGGCGGCGACCCTGCGGTACGGGGGGCGAGGGGCGGGGGAAGCGGCGGCGGTCACCATGGCAACGGCGCGGGAGCGCTTCCGGCAGCGTCACGGCAACACCCGGAAGCGGCTCCCGGAAGTGCGGGTCAGGGGGCGCCGGGCCGGCAACATGTCCGACAACGAGGATAAGTGAGAGCGGGGCGGCCGAGGGAGGGAGAGAGGGACGGAGGCGGCGTGTCGTGCCTCGGGGCGGTGGCGCGGGTCGGGTGGCGGCGGTCCGGCCACAAGTGCGACGCGTGTGTCTCTCCCGCAGCTTTGACGGGGATGACTTCGACGATGTGGAGGAGGATGAGGGGCTGGAGGACCTGGAGAACGCGGAGGAGGTGCGTGCACCGTGGGCGCTGCGCTGGCCGGCCCGGCAGGCTCTGTGGTCGAGGAGGCCTCGGTGGGTCCCCCCACCTCAGGGTGCGGCTGAGCAGCGGCGCGGGTTTGTTTCCACCAGGAGGGACAGGAGAACGTGGAGATTCTGCCCTCGGGAGAGCGGCAGCAGGCAAACCAGAAGCGCATCACCACCCCCTACATGACCAAGTACGAGCGAGCCAGAGTCCTGGGCACTCGTGCCCTGCAGATAGCGTGAGTATTGCCTACTGTGTCCCCAGCACTGCCGCAGCTGCGCCTCCCTCTACACTGATCGGTGCTTTCCTCTCTCCTTAAAAATTCCCAGATCTTCTCAATTCTTTGCATGACTGCTGAGCTTGCATGTCACTCTCTGGTCAACAGTGATGCACAGGGCTATGGGGCTCTTAGTTGCACCTGAAGTCTCTGTCTCTCCTTGCCTGAAACTCTGCTATTTGTGCATAAAGAGGGAGCATTTAGTAGCCACAATGAGTTTTCCTAGATCACAGGCAAAATTACTAGGGAAGGGGACAAGACAGTTCTGGTTTCTGTCTTTTCTAAGACAGCCAGCGTAGAGTTGAAAGTTCACAACTGGTTTGTGAAAGGCAATGTTGGAGGGAGAGATGCTTCAAAAAAAACCCAGACCAGCAGCAGCTCCCATGGCCTCACCCACACATAACGTGAGCTTTTTCTGCCACCACTCTCCAGGGGATGGCTGTAGTCACAGTTCTTTGTAAAATGCTGAATTTTTTCTTCCAAGAGGTAAAACGCCCTGCAAATCCAGCCCCTCTCTTCCCCTGATCAAGGCCTGGAAGCTGTGAGCAAGTCAGAATGTGAGAGATGTGTTGGAGTTGTAGGAGGCCTGCTCATTTTAGAACAATTCCACCCTTTTCATTGGGTTAATTTTAGAATTAATTCTTTTCTACGTGTTTAAGTACAGCAGAGGGTGGCTTGGAGACTGTGGATTTGACCAGCCCTTGAGCATGGGCTGACTAGCACAGCCCTAGGGATGGGACAAGAACATTGAAGTAAAAGTTTGGTCTGTGACCATCTGGGAGAATTTTCTTCTTGAAGTGCACAAGAGCGCAAATCAGTTTTGCAAGGATGGTGTCCCACCCTCCCACTTTGTTGGCTGTTGTAGAGGTGACACAGGTAGGCAGGTGCTTAGCTGTCTCTCTTCCCTCTCTGTGTTTTTGCTCAAGTGGCTGTTGGTGTTCTTCCTAGGATGTGTGCCCCTGTGATGGTGGAGCTGGAAGGAGAGACAGACCCCTTGCTCATTGCCATGAAAGAACTCAAGTAAGTCACAGGTTTTGTGCTGATTTCTGTAAAGCCAGCAGTCCTCTCCTCATCCCAGCATTTTGCAGTTTGTTCTGAGACAGCCTTGTCTTCCCTCAGTAACAGTCAGCACTAAGGTTGCCTTTTCCTTTTTTCACCTTGGACTTTCTGCACAGCTGCTCTCTCCCAGTTGCTTCTACAAATACTGATGATTAGGAGTGCTCTGGACCTCTTCTACTTCATATTCCCAGTATTCTTTATTTCCATGATGGGATCCCAAGGTCCTCATCTTCTGGGAATTGATTTAATTCCCAAATGGAAATGTTTCAAAGCAGCCATCTGAACAGACCTGTGTTCAAATGAAGTGCTGGCAAAAATGAAAATAAGGGTCAGGATGGTGAGAATGTTTGTTTCCTGCACCCTTGCATGCTTGGCTCCTTGTGCTTTCCCCCTGCTTACAGAAAGGTAAATAAATCCTTTCTGACTGCAGCAGAAGCAGCTTTTGGATGACCACTTGCAGGCCCACCTTTCCACAGCAGAGCTCCCTGCTGTCCTGCTGTTTCCCTGCATGGTCTAGGTCACATGCAGATATCCTTCAAGCAGCTGGACTCTGTTATTGATCCCTGTCCTTGAATGAAATTGTCCCCCTGCTTCCCCAGTTTCTCAGTCCACTGAAGCTGCTCTTGCAGGCTTTTTGTCTATTACAGCTTCTTTTGCCATTGCTAGAAGCTCCTTAGGTCATATTCCTGTTAGATCTCCAGGCTCAGACTGAGTTACTTCTGGTCACTGCCTATGTGTGAGCTCTGGAAAGTATGTCAGGGTGGTGCATCCTGTTCTGTGCCAAAATTCAGTTGTAATTCTTGGCATTGGGGAGTTACTTTACTACTGGAGAAACAACCTCTCTGAATGTAAAGAAGTTGTGTTACTTTTCAAATCTGATACAGTTGAAACCTGATGCCCTGGCTGGATTCCAGACTGTCTGATTATGCTTTGCTGACTTAAATCTACTT
The DNA here is from genome assembly GCA_013396995.1 of Dicaeum eximium. Classification (NCBI taxonomy): domain Eukaryota; kingdom Metazoa; phylum Chordata; class Aves; order Passeriformes; family Dicaeidae; genus Dicaeum; species Dicaeum eximium. Next base: position 1,437,514 of record VWZP01009871.1, on the reverse strand, counting down.
TCATGAAGTTAAATTGTATTCAGTATTTTCTTGCTCTCTAATTGGAAGCACTGTTAGCAGGTGCTGTGCTCCACCCCAGCTGTAACAGGTTTTGGTACCTGAATAGTCACTGTATCCTTCTTAAAATGTAACTGGTGCTTCCAGGATGCAAATTTCTCTGTAAATACCAGTTTGTCCTGGAAGTTCTCAGAATTCTGCCAGCTTTTTAGTGTCGTGTGGGGAAAAACTTTCCATCAAACAAAAAGTGGATTTGTTCTTCAAGTCCCTTGATCTATTTTTTCCCCCTATATCAGGGTTAGATGTTTGGTGTTGTCTCTTAGTGGGTTCAGACCACAAGGCTCAACTCCTGCAGAAGCAGCAGAGGTCTGAGAGGTCTTTGGTTCATAGTCTGCAGGTGCTGAGTGCTTTGCATCTACAAGTGACAGAATGTTGTTTGGACTTTGCTATATAATATCAAATCACTGGTGCTGCACAGCTCTCGGTCAAATCTGATGAGCTTATTAAAGCCACCAAGCACCTCACTTCCATCACCTGCTGAAGTGATACAGTGGAGATTCTGACATTTCTGTTCATCTGTCTCTTCCCTTCAGAGCACGCAAGATCCCCATAATCATCCGTCGTTACCTTCCAGATGGGAGCTATGAAGACTGGGGTGTGGATGAGTTAATTATCACAGACTGATCAGATGCCAGCCATTGTTTTTGGTTTTGCATTTCCAGGGATGTTTCTAATTTTGCTTAGTGTTTGTGTAAATAAATTCTAAATCTCCCTATTTTAAATTAAATGTATTTGGGACTTTTTGCCCTCTGATTTTCTCTTTCATCTCAGTCCTGTATGTCTGAAGATTACTTTCTTAGCTGTCTCCACGAGTTTGGGTATTATTTTTTCCTCTGTATGTCATGTACTATATTAGTAAGATTAGGGAGCCCAGTGCAGTGCTGTTTTTTCATCTTTTTTGCACTGTTGAAGGCCTCATCTTTTAGCTAGGCGAAATTCTGCAGTAACTCTCCTCTAGCACTGCTCTTCCCTGGTTACAGGATGATACCCAATTAAACTCCTGCTGTACAGAAATGCTCTGGCAGGTACTTTGGCTTCAGAAAGACTCCAGCCTTCCACCACTGTCCCTTTTTAAAACCGAAGTGCTGAGACACCTCCATTGCTTCCCCCTAGACAGTTGGGCCTTTGTGCCCTGAACAGGTTGCTGTGGAAACCCCCAATTTCCTCTTTGGCCAGTGCTGGCTGTGGGGCTTCTCAGGAGTATCGTAGAGCAGCTCTCATCAAGCCACCTATTGTTTCCCTGCTCCCTCGCTGCTTATCAGAAGTGGGGATCCCCTTTCAGTGGCACTGCCCCAGTCGGAAGCGCGGCCGCCACTCGCCGTCCCACAGCTGGGCAGGTGTGGGTTGTTGCACTTGCTCCTGGTGGAGCCCTTCTCTGACACATTCTGGAGCTGAGGTCCTGGGGAATGACAGGCCATCTCAGTTGAACATAGCCTGGTGATTCTTATGGTTGGCATAACTGCAGCTAAATCCTAGAGTTCCTTTGATCTGTGTTGTGGTGAAAGATCAGTGATCTGTCCCCTCCAGGTACCCGCACTCTCACCTCTGATGTGCTGGGAGGTAATGTGCTCAAGTCAGGAGTTGGGTGGATGCCTCCCAATCTGCAAGGGCTTCCAGCCAGCTGCAGATTTTCATTAGTTCACCTAGTTTTCCTTTCTTGATCTGTATACTTCAAGGTTCTTTCTCTGCATGCGGAAGATCTGAGCTTGGGCAGAACACACCAAATCTTTCTGAATTATCTTACTAAAATAAGCCCTCAGAGATTTTATTTTCTATTTTTAAAGAGAAAAAAGAGGAAGGTACATCTCACCTATGGTTTCTGCCTTATATTATATTTTTCTTTGCTCTGGTCCAGAAATAATATTTCTGACTAGTTTGTGCTAAAGCTTGTGCTTACATATAAAACGATCATTTTCAATGCTGTATGTGTGATCGGTGCCTGCATGTGAGCATCCATGTCCCAAAGGGAGTTTATACCCACCTGCCTGGGAACTTGGCTCATGTAACAAGCCATGAATGTCATTCTCTTAACTGCTGCCTGTAAAAGCACTAGTCTGTCCTTCCTCTCTTGGTGTGCACAGGCAGGGCTGGTTTCAGAGGTGATAATGTAAGAGCTGAATGGGTCCCTGGGTGAACTGACAGGTCAAAGGGGATGTGGAGATGTTTGCAGGTGCATGGAGGGGGTTGACTGTGAAGAAAGCAAATGCTTCATGTTCCAGGCCATCCTTACCAAGAAAAGGTTAATTTGCAGCACTGTGGCCTTCAGCCTTCTCCCCCCACCCTCCATGGAATCCTTTAATCACGTTGGTGCGGTGAAATTTCAGCCCTGAAATGGTGCCTTTGTGCAATCGTTTTGGCGTCTGCCATGGAGCGCAGGGTCGTTTTCTTGTCCTTTTTTTTATTTTTTTTTTAAATGGCTTCTTTGTTCCCTACGGACTCCCCTCCCCAGCCTTGCATCTGTATCAGATACGATTAAAGGGATAGGGAAGGATGCCGGGCCAGCTCCTGCAAGGCTGCAGGAGAAGTGGTTAACCCCTCTGTTACCAGTGGTGTTCTCAGTACTGTCTTACTTGCAACGACCCCTCTGTATGAGAGAAGGCATCCCCTCCCACTGGCAAATGGTTGAGGCAGAGCCCACTCACTTCCTAATTTGCTTCTTGAACAGCTGGAAAAGAGTACTTATTTGAGGTTAAGAACCTTCTTTTCCCACTCTTCTGTTCATCTGTGCTGTGTCACTTCTCTCTCCCACCCCTGTAATCAGCTTTCATATCCCTAATTCCACTGGGGCTTCCCTTCCTCCCTACCTGTGCTCCTGACTTGCTCAGCAGTGCCCTTCTGTGCTCTTCCCACAGCTTGTGATTTGGGGTAGAGGTTTCTCCGCATCTCCATGAATGGTCAGTCCTATTTTTGTGGAACGCTTTAGCTGGCATCACTATTCTTAGATTAATTAAGCCATCCTGCTGTGGATGCTCTTGGCCCTATACAGAACTTAATCCAAATAGTGCTGTGCTTTTTAGAAAGCTTTGAACACGTTTCACAGTTCCTAGATGTTCTGCTTACTCTACTCACCTATGAAGTGAACAGTTTAGTGAACAGGAACTCACTGCATCTGCTTGCATGCACCTGCACTGAAGCCCTCTGGAATCAACTTGCAATTGTTGGGGGTGTCTGTGGTAATTGGGCTCCTACTGTTCAGCCTTGAGAGATGTTCTTAAGCAGAGTGAAACCTGCTACACATTTTTCTTTCCAGAAAAGTTCAGATACTCTCCCAGGACCTGACTGTATACAGAATGTCTTCTTCAACAAGTGGGGAAGTATATACATGTGTTCTGGAATATACTGTGTGTATGAGTGTTTGTGTTTAGGTTCTTGATTGTGGAAGGCAAGAGGGTGAGGATGGGGGTTTGAGTTTTTACAGAGAAATTAATGGCTGCTTCCAAAATTCACAAATTTGTGTATGTGGGGAAGTTTTTTTTTGAAGGTATGTCACCTGCTACCTGGTCATGAGGAACCAAGATGAGAAACCCCACACTTCTGTCCTAGACAGCATTAGCAATCACACTAAGAAATTTTTGGGTGAAGCACTTGCAAAATAGTACTCTTAATCGTTTGTGCTGTATCTCAGATGAAGAACAGAAATCAGTATTAGTGCTTTTCTCATGGAAGAAATAACTGGAGGTGAGGTGTAAACAGATGATGAGCTTCATCTCCATGAAGGAATGTGGATAGCCAATCAGAACTGTACCTGTGTCCTGTTCCTGAGAGGCAGAGGAAGGCTGTGCACAGGATCTGTGTGGTGGTATGTGTGACCACTCATACATGTACTGGGGGAAAAAACAGAGACTTGCAGGGAAGAGGTTGAAAAAACCCAGACATGCGAAAATGAAACCTTTAAGTTTATTATTCCATATGTTTAATGCAGAGTTAATGGTGCTAGGATGGCACAGAGACTGAGGAAAGGGAGGTGGGGGAGGAAGGTGCTACTTGCATAAATAAGAGGACAGGGCTGGAAGAGGTTATATGCGTACAGGGAGCAAACATTCTACATGATCTTTTCAGACACCACAAGGATAAGTCATCTGTAGCTAAGGGAGGCACGAAGGGCATCTGACAGTCATATCAACAGAGGGATACAGCAGCACCCATCACAGTCCACATTTGGTTAAAGTCTCTTTCTAGACTGGAATATGCATTGGAAAGTCCCACAGCATGTCTCTGCAATCAGCTGCCAGGAATCATCTTTTCCTATGGCAATTTTTGTGCCAGTTCACTCCCTGGCATGACAAACCACCCCAGTCCTGGAGGTGAGAAAGGAGAAGCAAGCAGACTGTCCTCAGATGTTGGGCTGAAAAAAAGAGGTTGATCTCCAAGAGCTGGTTGCTTCCAGTTTGAAACCCAAAGGCAAAGAAGATTACTTTGCACCTAAATAGGCTTCTTTTCTTTCATCATCTAAGATTGGGTCTGTATCTACCTTGCTTAAAGCCACAGGAGTATCTTTCCATTCTCAGCATAGATGGGAGAGAGGCGTTGGTTGACTGGGAGACATGATGAACGAATGAGTTCAGCCTGGGTTTGGAGTGGGAGCTCAAAGAGTACTGGAATCAACTCAGGGTGTTGGCAAGGGCATTGTAGCTTTCTTGGTGCCTCTTCATTTCATGCAGGTACCATCAGACATGGAAGAGCAAGGACCAAGTTTGCTCAGAGATTGTTTGGGGTTCTGAAGAGATTAGAAGAGACTGAGAGGCCTGAAATGCCAGACATAAATGAACAATACAGAGTAATTTTAAAAAAGGAGGATTCATCCATAGCACCGTAATGATTCATTGGTCCTTCCCCACCTCTCCTCCGCCTTCATACATGAACACCTGCGTGCACACAGGCTGTGATACGAGTCAAGCTAAGACTGACCATGCTGTTCCCAAATCCCATGTACTGTTCAGGCAAGCCTTCAAATCTCCATGCTGGGAAAAGTGTGGGATTAAACAGAGACAGGATGGAGGGGGGAGGTGGGGAGAAAAGCTAGGGTGCAGCTGTGGAAATCAGCAGGGAAGCAAGCATAGGTTGGTCTTCCAAGGGGTTCAAGATTCATGCATGTGTGAATCTCAGGCAGGACTGCTGCACGACGCTGACTGCAAGGAAGCCGGCCATGCCATCCTCCCTACTGCTCCTCCCATGACACATCCGCCGAGGCTGAGCGGCCACCCTACACCCGCAGCAGGTGACAAAGTGTTGGCCATTGTGGCCTGCTGGAAACACTTGCAAACTCCCTGGAGCAGTGTGGGAGGGGAAGGAAAGGACAGTCTCTCTCATCGTACAGTCCAGGGTGCGCACAACAAAACCCACCACAGACCAGTCACTCCATGTCTAGAATCCTCCTCATCTAGAAGGCCAATAAGGCATCACAAACCAGTCACGTGGCCTGTGTGAAATTGGTAAAGGGCGAAAGGATGATAAACCTTCCTCTAGGTGGGTGTGCCAGTGAGAGCTGGGATCAAGAAAGGCACTTCTGTATGCTTGGTGGGTTCTGGTGGCTGGATGGTACTGAGTGACCTTGGAGTTCGGAGGCTCTTCTGCCTGTGCTGATTCTTCGGAGCCTTTCCGTCGCTGCTTCGGTCACTGTTCCCCATTCCCTATGGTCTGGAGAGAGTTGTGTACACGGGCTGTTCCCAATGTGTGGGGCTATGGGACTGTGGCACGGAGGGTGCAGGGTCAGAGATGGCAGTGTAAAGGGGACGTTGGGAGGGTCCCATATAGGAGAAGGCAGAATAGAGGCCAGAGGCTTGGGTGGAATGGCTGTAGTAAGGTCCCGAGGGCTGGTGGTCCGGGTAGTCAAACTGTGGCCTGGAGATGGAGGGGAAGGCTGAGCCGTAGTGGGGCAGACTCAGGGATGTGTAAGCAATCTGGGAGGTGGAGGGCTGGTCAGTGTAATGGCCTCCAGGGGCAGACCCCTCTGTTTTCACCTGGGCCTTTGAGTCCACCACTGATGAGGTGGCAGTGGACAAGGAGACTCCATGCTGCTTGGAGATCCAGGCAGAGTGTCCGCTGGCCGCAGCCAGGGCGCTCCCGAGGCCATAGCCAGCAGCGGCCGCTGCCGCATAGCCCCCGACATGGCCTGGGTGGCCAGCGTGTCCGTTGGGCGGCAGGTATTGGTCGAATTCATTGACATCAAAGGTCTCCATGTTGGACATCACCTCATGGCTGATCTCCCCAATGTCCACATTGCCAAAGTCAATGTGTGGCTTTCCCCCTTCCCCCAGGGAACGCCCTTCTCGTTTGGAATCGGCTTTACCTGCCTGCATCTCGGTCTTTGGGGTGGTAGGAGGTGTGGGGGGCCCATGGCTCTGACCTGCAATGTGAAGAATATTTTGAGAAGGAAGAAGAGAGAAGAGGTGAGTTACAGCTTTATGACTGGGTCTGTACACAACCCATCTCTGTTCTTCCCAGTATGCCAGCAGCTGTCTAGCTGGAGGCTTTGGTGGAAGGGGAAAGAAATAGCCAAAACCAAATCTCTTTATAACATCTTGTGGAAAAAAGGAGGATGCAACAATACCTTGCCTGACTGGAGGAACGCAAGCATCTCTGAAACTCAGGCATGTCCCTGTACTGCTGACAGCAGCAGTCTGCTGGGTCATGAGTAAGGTGGGAGCTCCATCGCTAAGGCTTTCAATATCATGACTTGTCTTTTTTGACCCTCTGACTTGGCTGTAGTCTGTCAAGAGATTCACTGAGACCCGAGACTTACCTGAGGAGTGTTCTGGATGACCGTCAGACATGGGCGACCCTTCGCCGGGATGCCTGTGATCCAGGTGGGCATTCTTGTAGTGGGCCTGGATGGCAGCAGCCCCACCAGCCTCTCCTTCTACCTGGCCTTCACCCTCACCCTGTGTGGCCTTGCCGTTTTTCCGCCGGCGGGGCTGGTACTTGTAATCAGGATGGTCCTTTTTGTGCTGCATCCTCAGCCGCTCCGCCTCTTCGATAAAGGGCCGCTTGTCGCTTTCGTTCAATAACCTGCAGAGACCAAGGTGGTAAAGAAGAGAAGAGGAAAAGGAATGGGGCAGGTCAATCAGGAAAAAACCACCTCTGCTCAGTATTGTGGGACAGGATGTGTAAATCCAAATGCCAGGATGTTGCCCCATGGAGGGTACTTCCCAGAATAACAGGAAGAACTTGGAGTGTTTCCATGGAGACAGCAATGTTTTCCTTCTCCTTAGTCATTAAGTCCTACCACTGGCTGGTGCCAGTGCTGCATCCTTCCCGACCTGTGTGATGCTTCTCACCTCAATAAGTTCAACTTACCCTCTCTTGCATTGCCAAAGGATGAAGTGCAGCTTTTTGTAGCTGTGTCAAATAAGGTTGAACAAGCTGCTTTTAAAACCTTCGGGCAAATTAAGGGCAGTTGGAATTGTCCTTTGGACAAAGGTCCAAAGGTATACTACCTGTAGTTCTGCCTGCCCCATGTCTCTTGCTCTTCCCCAGACTGTATTTGTTCCAGGTTAACCTCCCCCCTTCTCTAGGCTCTGCTCCTGGTTTGAGGCCGTAGGGGACACCAATAGCAACAATTGATATTGGCTCCACAGGAACCATGTAAAACAATCTTTGCAATATTGCATATTCTAAATATTCAATATTCTAATATTGCATTGTCATCTTGCAATATTCTAAAACGGAATTAAAGAAAATTTGGAAGGGGTAGAAACAGTGTATTCTACTATTCCTGTAGCTCCTGCTCACTTCAGACATGGATAATGCAGAAGGCTGAAGCACAAAGGACCAGCCTTCCTTGAACTTGGCCAAGCAGTTGTAAAAAATTTAGCTGCTGTTTTGCTGGCTTTGTAGAAGTAGATGAGCCTTGGTCTCTGGATGAAAAGCCCTGCAGAAATGTAAGCTCCTTGTCTGTATTCCTGCCAGGTCATGGGCAGCTCTAGTTAAGGCTCTCTGAGGAAATGGTGAAATGCACAGGCAGGATGCCTCAGAGCACTTGAAGATAAGATCAAACTCTCATTGCTCAAGCCTTTTGCAGCATTTCAGCTGGAAGCACTTCAATTTCATATTATGATTTTCCTCCTCATATTCTTGTGACTCAAGGTCATCCTGCGTGCAACCAGAAACCAGTGCTCTCAGAAGGGACCAGTCTTCTCATGACTGGGAACTCAAAACAGCCATTATGAATGGCAGGGCTCACAAACAGCAGAAAAAAAATCCATTTATGTTATGTCCCCACCTTTTTCTCCCCAGCAAAAGAACTACATGGGGATGGGACTGTGCTGGCACCTTGGTGTCCCTGAAGCCCTTAGCACTAAAATGTGACCAAATCTGTTTAGCTGTAGGCTCTGGGGAAGATATAAAGGCCTGAACTGACCTGAAAAACTGAAGATGAAGAGGAGGTATGGCTCAAGGAATATACAGGTAAATCTGGTGGGCGATCAGATAGGTCACCAGCAAGTAATGGGTTGGTCCCTAAACATGCCCTTCCCCCCTACTCCTTGTGCATCGCCTCAGCTGGTGGATGGAAGGTGTGTGGCATGGTGCTGACCTGGGTTCACTCCAGTCAGCCTGAGCGGGCTGTGGCCACACACCACATTCCTCCACTGCCTTAATCCTGGAGATTAAAGCAACTGAGCCACCATGAATCCAACACCAGCTTTCCTGTCTCCCTCCCGCCACTGTATACCACACTCACAAGTCACAGAGGGCTCTAATCCCTCAGCTGCTCCAGACAGCCCTCCAAGGGTTGACCCTCGTAGGCCTTGTGGACTGGGAGCAATCTTGCCTTGGCAAAACCTTCATCCTTGCGGAACGTGGGATATGGAGAATAGAGGCAAAATCTGCAAAGCTCAGCCTCCGAGATCTGCCTTGTGGGTGGTGTGAAACAGAGCCATTGGAGGCTACACAGGTGTCAGATCCCTGCCCTCTGAGCTTTGCTGAAGTTCCTCACTTCCTCTCCTCTTGACAGTAGCTCATGGGTAGTGCCACCAACAGGACAGAGGCAAGTCCGCTCCCCACATCTTTGCCTTCTCTCCAAGGCTGCCTTCTCCCTCCTTCCTCCCACTGGGATCAGAATTCAAATCAGCTTTAGCAAAGTGAAGCTGGTGCGAGCAGGCAAAGGCCAGGAGATTTGGGGGGATTTGGATTTCACTTGCTTCCTGCCCTCCCCCTCCTGCCCCCCACGCTCTCCAGGCCATAATGAAAAGGAATCTCGCACGAGCAGAGAAGTTATGGATCACAGAGCAAAGCCCTTCATGGGGCTTATCCAAGCCTGACACCAAATGCTCACCCCCGAGCCATGGGGAGAGGGGCAGGCATCCAGCGCCACGCTCTGGGAGGAGAAAGAAGGGCTGAAACCTTCCTGCTCACCTCTCACAGCCTCCCCTTCTGCTGCCTGGCATGGCATTGCTCCGTGTGCAGGCGCCTGGCTCAGCAGCCAGAGGCCTGACCCTTAGCTGGGGCTCAGCTGCCAGTGAGTCTGTGTGGTGATGGGCTGATGCAAGGCAAGGGCTGGCTGGGAGCAGAAGGCAGCCCTCCTACCATCCATGGCCCTAGATTTTGTGGGCATAAACCAATTCCCTGGGTGTTGCCACCCTCATGCAGAGATCCCTCCATTGGGGCCCCTTGCTCCTCCCTACGAAGCTTTTCTTCCCTCCCTTGTTTTTAGCCCCGGAGGTGGTGCTGGCTGGCATTTTGGCTGGGACTCATGCCGACATTTTCAGCAGCCAGCCTCCATTTGAGAGCTGCTCCCTGTCCCACCCTAGGAAAGGAAAGCGTTCAAGGACAGATTTTGTGACCGTCAAACACAAAACTCTCCCTTCTTTTTTAGTATGTCCCATTTGTTGTCTGCAGCCATCACATACCCTAAGTGGGTACACACAGGGGAAGGTGGATGGGGCCATAAGCACCCTGGTACTGTGTTTGGGGTTAGACAGATAACGTGGGCATCAGGGTATATCCTGCAGCTCCTTCCAATGAGGGCTGGTGCCTGTGGAGGACATGGCGGTGCAAATTCTGGGCTTAAAAAAACCCTGCGCCATCCTATTTTGCAGGTGCCTCTCAAGACTTCCATCCTCTTCCATCCCCATCCAGTGCTGATTGTTAGGGGCGTGCTTGTTTTAATGGTGGTCTGCAGAGAGTCCCTGTGGTCAGCAGCCTTTGCCTCTGACCCACCCTTTATCTGTATAAGCTCACAACAGCTAACGTTTTCCAAAGCCATGGCAGTAGGGTTTCGGTGGCCACCTTTGCAAGGACACTCATCAAAAGTTTGAGGCTAAGCCATCCAGAAAAAATCCTGTCTGCTTGCAGCTGTACCTATGTGTAGGAGCTATACCTGGGGGACAGTGTAGGTAAGGCAGTGGGAACCTCAGCAGAGAAAGCCCAGCTATAACATGGCTGGAAGGCAAGGCTTTGGGCTACTACCCTGGTAACCTTTGGGCCACCTTCCCTGGAGTTTTGTGGTTGATACTTCTCCCAGCCTCAGAGAAGTGCACACACATGGGGCCAGATACTGACTCTACTCGTAACCCAGCTTGCTGTGTTGTGTGATCTCTGCAGGGGCTGGCACGGCTCGGAGAGCCTCAGCATGCACTAGGAGAGGAGACATTCAAGAGAAGCACCCATATGGCAAACTCAGCAGCTTACAACAACCCCACAGGCCTGACCCCACAAGCTTCTCATCTGAGGCACGCTTCCTGACTCTATTGTGCCCTAAGAAACACATGGGGACCCTGGCGACAGTGTCCCGCTGCTCTGAGTCCCATGTGGCCAGTAGTGGGAGCCATGTCCTGGGAGCAGGGAGGCATTTGGGTGCATGACTGTAGCCATGGGCTGGGGGCTATGTCTCCCTGTGCTCTGAATGCAATACCTGTGGAGGTTTCATTGCTCTGCTATATTTTCAAGGAAAATGCGGTGCCTGGAGGGAGACACCATTGCTCTAAAATCTGGCAAAATTTTGCAGTAAAGGAATGGTATCTTGAAATCAACATTTTGGGAACAAAAAGGGTGGGTCACCCCCCACACCCCCTCTTTTCAACATAGCTTCACAATCTAGAGGCTGGCAGCAGAGTCCCAGGTGAAAGCAAGTGTTGGGGTAAAGGGAAGGCAGAGGGGATCCGAGCAGGAAAGAAGATCAGATGAGACATTCACATTCAATGCTCTGCCTTTGACTTGCCAAAGAAATCCCTCTGCTGGGGTTACATTAGAGACACAGGAGTCACGGTAAACAGGCTGACATAGCAGAGGGAGAATCTAATGCCCAAGGGGTTGGTTCCTTGCGAGCTAGGCGGTTTGAAGCCAGGAATGAATAGCTGCTATAGAGAGTGTGTTTTGAAGCCTCCGCTTCAAAAGATGTGTCTTGGCTCACCCAAAACTGAGGGCTTCCTCTATGAAATGCTGTCAGGGTGGGAGAGAATGAGAGGGCTGTTTTCATGAGCCTTGGTTTGCGTTGATTGCCATGAGGCAGGGCGCTGTTTTGGGGACTTGTGGCAGAAAGGAACAGGTTGATGGGGTTATCAGCAGAGAGTGTCCGATGGGATGGATGCAGCACAGCCAGCCTGACATGTTTGGCTTCGGCACAGTGGCACAGCAGCTCATGAGCTGGCTGCACACTCATGAGCTGGCTGCACTGGGTGAGGGCAGCCTATGGATCTGCTGGAGGAAGCGGGGGAGGCTACTCAAAGTACGCAGGATCTGCACAAAGTGAAAATAGGTGTGCAAACTGGTGGTGCCGAAGGACAAGCGTATGTGTGCTAGTGAGAAAGGGGGACATCTTTTTGGGTGCAAAGGAAGATGGGGTTCGTTTGAGCCAGCATATCTCAAGAGAGCCTGCTAAGGCTGGGACTGTTGCAAGTCTCTTCCTCTCTGCTAAGCCTCTGTTTCTACCTGTGTCTCTCCTTGTCCATCTCACTACACCTGCATAGCCTGCCAAAACTGGGACCGTTCTGGAAAGGACAGGTGTCAGGCTTTGACTGCCTGTCGCCTTTCCCCCAGCCTTCCTCCTCAGCTGTAAATTGGTTTCCCTCTTGCTTTGTGGCACTGCCCAGAAAAGAAACCCTGTTAGTGCTGGGATCTGAGTCCAGACAGGCTTGAAGCAGCCACCTGTGACTTAGCTCTTAAATCTTGAGCTCACCCAGTTTACAGCTAGTTCACAACTGAGCCCAATAGGGAGGGTGAGCCAAGAAAACAAGATCTCCCCAGGCAGTCAGGCAGGGAGGGTCAGAATGAGAATGTCCTCATCAGGAACACAGGGAAACTTAGTAGGAAACTAAACCACCACTCTTGCTCGTCAACAACTGCACCTCCTGGGAGGGGGCTCACCGTACAGAAGTCCCCTCAAGTTCCATCCCGCTGAGTCTCCATCCTTCCACACGACCACACAGTCCTCTAGAGGACACCTCCAGACCTCAGCCCTCACACCCCACATTCCGCCGTTCTCTCTTACCTCCAGAGCTTCCCCAAGGTCTTACTGAGCTCGGCGTTGTGCAGGTGCGGGTACTGGTCAGCCAATTTCCTCCGGGCAGCCTGTGCCCAGACCATGAAGGCGTTCATGGGCCGCTTGACATGGGGCTTGCTCTTGTTACTTCCATTGACCCGGACGGGCATGGGAACCAGAGTCCAGTCATAGCCGCTCAGCACCTGGCTGACTGCCTCGCGGATGCACACCGGGAACTTGTCATCATCCGCCTCTGAGTCTTGCTGCTCCTTCTTCACCTTCCCCATTTCCCCATTCCCAGAGCCAGTGAGGTGCGGGGAGTTGTCTGATGCCATGGAGGGTCCTGGGGAGAGGCAGTGGTGGTCTTCAGAGCCCACTGGGCTCATCTCTACCTCCGAAAGGTCTTGGTCGTCAGCCATCGTTGCTCTCAAGCCTTCCCTCTTCCTTCTCGCTGTCCTTCTTCTCACTGGGGAGGGAAGGGAGGAAAAAAACCAAAAACAAAGGAAAGAGAGGAAAAAAGGGGGAAAAGAGAGAAAAGGAGAAGCAACTACCAAATCTGAAAGGGACTCCAAGGTCTCTGAAGAGCCGACCACGAGACAGGGGCTGCTCAATTAAAGCGCAAGCAACGCAATTGCCGTGCACACCGCAGAACCCGTGATCAATGGGGGTGGGGATGGGTCGGGGCCCCTGATTAATTGGGATATTTCTTGCTATCTCTCCAATTGTGTGGAACTGACATGTGGGGAAGGGCCTGCAGAAAGAGAGATAATGAAGGTTAAGGACCTGAAAGGAGAGAGACACGTACCATTCTGCCTGGGCACAGCACCCTACAGAGGAGTGGAACGTGAAGGAGAGCCACCAAACTTGTGTGGGGAAGTGCCCCTTTATTTCAAAGACATGCAGTGAAATGTCTGGGGGGAGGCATGGGAGGGGAAGCACCGGCACTGTATCCACAAGCCAGAAGGGACTGATACCCCAGGTGCCAGGGGACCTGAGCGGGTGTGCAGGGAACCAGCCCAGGCCTGGGATCCACACCCAAAGACCTTGATCCCAGCTGTGAGAAAGTCCTTCTGTGGGGACATCTCATCCCTCACTCTCCTCTCACAGCTGATAAACCAAAAGCTTAAAATACATCTACCCTTCATCCGCACACACACTCCAGTATATGTGTGTGCATACTCACATTCATGTATCTATATGTGTATCTGTATCTATATCCAGATATATATCCAGACAAAAATACAACCAAGTTTAACTTTGAGACAAGCCATAGCTTTGGGTTGCCTGTCCCACACACTCTGTGTTTCTCCTTCTGTCTGCAGTCACCTCTAAAAGTCCCTGCTGCTGTGCAGCAGTTCCCCCCTAAAAGAAAGAAACACTCTAAAAAGAAAGGCCTCTCTACCCTCCCCATCTAGAAAAAAAAAAAAAAAAAGAAAAAAGTGGAAGAAGAAAGAAGTTAAAAAAAAAAAAGTGATGGAAAAGCATGCTTCTGGCTTAATTGGAAAAAAAAAGGCAGTGCATAGCAAGAGCTGCTGTCCCTCCAGTTTCAGAGGGCAACACAGACTCTTGTTTGGAAAAATGAAAAAAGTAAGAGAAAGTAGAGGGGGAAAAAGCGCGAATGAAAGTGTGTGCGTGTGCAAGTGAGCTCAGGTAGGAAAACTTACATTGCTGGCCGGTGTGCCGGGCAAATCCTGCGAGGGCTGTGATTTGTATCCCAATAGCCCCCCTGTTGTCTCTCCCAGCCCCAGCGGTGTCGGGGCGCGCAGCACGGGGAGGCTCTCAAGCGAGTGCCATTCCTGGAGGGAGGCTTGGTTTTTACTAATACCCCGGCTAGATGTCTCTAGCTGGCTTTGCTGCTTAGCACCGGGGGAGGGAAGGGCGGAAGGTGGAGCCAAGCACTCCTCAGAGCCAGAATACAGTCGGCCAGGGACGGCGGGGAGGGGACACAGACAGGCCCCCACCCCACTTCAGCCACCAGTATGTTCCCTGTTTTCCATGGTGCCAGCTTCTTCATGAGAATTGCTGGCATTGCTGCTCTCAGTGGCATGGTCACCCCAGAGAGGGTGCTGGAGGATTCAGCCCTGGCAGGTTGGGGTGGTGGGATGCTTGTGGGTGGTTTGGGGAGAAGGGTGTGCATCCTCAGGATGGGAGTCCCCCTCCTTCCCCCTGATATCATGGTTACTCCTGAAGGGTCTAGCACTCCCCATGTGCTAAATGAGTCTCTAGTCCCCATCACAGTCGCATGAGGATTCCTCTTTGCTGAAACAAGTTGACCTGGGACCCTGGGGTCAAGGCACTGTGAAAAGGGCATCACTCAGACCTGCATCTGCAAGGTAGTGAAGGGGATGCGGAGGATCAGAGGTGTTCTGAGGGTTCTCAGGTCCAGGGAAAATGCTATGCTGCTGGACAGTGGGTACCAGTTTGAGCCTTCTTAAGATTTTTGCACTCTAGGGATGGGCTCAGTGGGGTCTTGCCAAGATAAGTAGGCTCTGCTTCCTCCAGCATGCTGAGCTGCTCCTGTAGGCAAACATGGTCTCACAAGGAAAGTGAGGTTTCCTGATGAGAAGGACTCTCACACTCACCTACCCTCATTCTCGCTGCTTGTGCACTGAGACACGTAATAGATCTCAGGTCTCAATGGTTTAGAATGTTCTCCCTCATATCTTCTGTTTTCCAGCTCACTTTCCTTCCCACATGCCTCTGGTAGTTGGCTTCTTCAATTTACTTTGTTACCAGGGCTGGTATAGACCAACACCAACTCTGTAACTTAGAGAAGTCACCCACAAAAATTCTGATGATCTGCTATGGTGGCAATGAGATAAACTGAGCTCCTGCCCCAGCTCCCTGCTGGAGACCCAGCCTGAAGACACTTCAGTGCTAAGTCAGAAAATACAAAGAGATTAATGCATATGACCCAGGCAAACAGCTTGGAGGGATTTCAAGAACATTTTCAACTCCTATAGCAGATATTCACTCTCCAGAAGCTTTGTGTTAGAAAGACCCAGAAAACCACTGGCTGGCACCACATGGACTGTGAGGGAACCAGTCCCAAGGATGGTGCTGAGCACCTGAGCTAAAGCCCTCAGAGCAAACCTGTGGGGCTGGTTGCTGGCCCTGCAAACTGGCTGACAGCTTAGGGCCATTTTCCTACATGCCTGGTGTTGTCTGGAATAAATAAAGCTCTAAAACCATAGGGTGGCTGCAGGGAAAACCTCACTAAAGCCCAGTGAGAAGCCTTTACTGAAGAGAGCTGGGAAACAGAAATGGCTACATGCCATTGGGATCAAGCAGGCAGCTCTGCTTAAACAGGCATCTTGCACCCCACAGGGAAAAATAACTGTCAAGGGATCATCTCCTACCTTTCTTCTCTTCAGTATTACCTATTCTGGAAAATAGGTAAAAGATGGAGAAAAAGATGGGTTGAAATACTTTTCTTCACATGATGCCTTTTTTCCTTTGGAAGAGAGGAATGTGAGTGTCTCTTCGATGACAAGAAAATCCAATGGAGAGCCTTGCAAAGCAACATCGAGGCCCTGCTTCCTTGGCCAAAGCAGCAGCTGGTCAGCCTCAAGTCTTGCCATTTGGGATGAGCTCTCTCACCAACAGACACCCCAGTTGTAGTTGGCACAAGAAGAGGACTCACAGCACAGAAAGGCAGTTTGGCAGCTCACCATCTGGCATGAAGATGACCAGCAAAAACAAGTGATGCAAGGTCAGTTCACACACAGTTGTCTGTGGCCCACTGGATGCAGAGTTAGTGATACTGCAGAGCTCATGGCACTTTCTTCCAGCCAGTAAGGGTCATCCTCAATCTTCAGGGGCTGCATAGGAGTGTGGGAGAACTGGAACTGGAAGTTTGGTCTCAGGCTCCTCAAGAAGGCAGCCTCTGCTGAGAAACACTGCCCTGCTTGTTCCCCTGGCTGCAGCCAACCTCCAACCTGGAGCAGGGAGGGAGAATGACACAGAAAATAGCCAGAAAATGTTTGTGTTTGTTTGCTCTCCCTTCAGGTGGCTAGTTCCTGTGGATTCCATTGGAAAGAAGCAGTGTGGCAGAGATTTCTTGTTTTCCTCTGGAGTGGGGATACAGAGTGCAGGGCTTCAAGTGGTAGGGAATGAGAGGCCAGGGGTCCTCTGGTGCTTTGCTGGAGAGGATCCCCAGTCAAGAGAGAAAAAAAAGAGCCCCACAAGGCACTGGACGAAGTTTACAGTCTGCTCAGCTCACTCTGTGAGTGCAACAGGTAAACTCTGCAGGGAGAACAACTTGCAGCTGGGCAAGAAAGTAATCAGACCCAGAAGGGATTTCAGCAACCTCCAGGGCACTGGACCAGTGTTTTTCCCACTGCTCACCGTCCCTGTCAGAGCCTGATGTCATCAGCCAGCCAGGAGCCGAGTCCAGTTTGTGCCTCATTGCAGAGCCATGGGTGGCTCAGCTGCAGAGAGGGATGTCCTCAAAGGAGTGTGTACTAGCCACATAATCTCTGTAATCTCAGTGTCTCCTCGTATTTAAATGTTGAGGAAGGGTCTTTTTCCCTCCATTCTGCCTTTCTCCAGTTCTTATATTTTGTGTCCTTTGGTCCTGCCTCCACTTTTTGAATTCTCTTTTATTTTGCAGTCCGTTTACCCTGTTTTTCAGCCCTCTCTCAGAGCACTGAGTGTTTGTATATCCTTGTCCAAGTCTTTTCTGTCCATGTGTCCTGTGTCCATACCACTCCCAAGGATGATAGGAAAGACACCCTGCTCCAGGCTGGCTGCTCGGTGAACAAGGAGCATCATCACGGCGGCACCTGCTCGGTAGGGTT
Organism: Dicaeum eximium; assembly: GCA_013396995.1. NCBI lineage: Eukaryota > Metazoa > Chordata > Aves > Passeriformes > Dicaeidae > Dicaeum > Dicaeum eximium. Next base: position 1,420,240 of record VWZP01009871.1, on the reverse strand, counting down.
TCAGCAGGGGGACACATTGGTGGGACACCTCCTCTACCTAGGTGGGACCATGGAAGTTTTGGGGGAGGGGCTTTGCTAGATGACACCTATCCCCTGCACCTGTGGCAAGGGAGGAGTCAGAGGGAAGAGCCTTTCCACAGCAGAGGGGCAGCAGGATCCCCAGCACAAGAGCCAGCTTTTGTCCCCTGCCCAACTCGGGGACACAGCACTGGTATTGTCCCAGGACTGCCTGGGAAAATGGGAGGGGTTCCCTGTGAAATCTTTCCATACAGTAAAACAGCGTCACAGCTGGGGAGCAAGGAGGGGACGATACAGACATTTGAAAAAATACACATACACACCCCCCAGCCAAACAATACCCACAGTGTGCCGAGGGAAAGGGAGACCCATGAATTGGGAGTTTGATAAGGATTTTCTCCCGCGCGCGCCTGCTCTCTCAACGGCCCCTTCAGTTTTCCCAACAACCCCCCCTCCTTCCCTTTCTGGCTTTCTTCTTTGGGCCTTAAACAGTGCACAGTCTTTGTTCAGGATACAGGTGAATGACAATCATGTGATTAACACACACTCACACACACACACGCACGCACATAAAAAGCTTTTTAAGAGCGTCCAGCTTGCTCCAGACCCAAAGACGGGAGAGGAAGCCTGGGCTAGGAGGAGCTGAGGCGGCGGCAGTGGCCAGGATGGGGACAGCCACTGGGATGGATGAGCGGGCACCACCTCCTCTTTGCAAAATCCCCTTCATGTGGAGGTGGGCACGTGAGACAATGAGGGGCAGGTGGTTGGGGGGGTGGGGGCACGGTCTGGAATTTGCGGGTGGGAGGGGGTCTTGCCCCTGCTGCCTTCTTGCCTGTGCCAGGCACGTTGGTGTGGATTTGCTGTGGCTGTATCCCCACTGTGATGCTGTGGGAAGGACAGGGAATGGCCATAGCAACATCATGTCAGGGAGGGAAACTATATTTCTCACACCAAAGCCAAACCCTTGTCCTTCCCTGTCTCCAAAGTGGGATTTGCATCTTTGACGGTATGAAGCTTGCTGCTGCTGCCTGACATGGCATGGCTTGGTGAGAAAGAGGAGGGGGACAGCCCTCCTACTGGAAAGGGGGTCTGTCTCCCTGCCCATGAGGAAGAAAGAGGGAGGCAGAAGACCAGGCAACCGAGACCGTCATGGGAGGGTTGAAGATGTCAGGGACAGCTGACCCACATTGGAAGTCCTGCTGTCCCAGTCAGAAATAGTATACCCAACATCCACAGTGAGGACTGCATATTCTTTCGGTGTGAAGATGCCACTGGGCCTTATCACACCTCATCCTTATAGCCATGGGATAGCTGGGGAGCTCATTACTCAGTCCTGGGGGCAAGTGGAAGCTAGTGGCCAGGTTACCATTTGACCCCCGCAGAGGAAGTAGTGATAAAATTGGAAAAACTTGAAAGGTTTCAAAGTGTTAGCCTTTTTATTTGATGATTGCATAAGTGTGATGCTCTGAGAAACAGCAGGGAGGAGCAAAGGGAAAGACCACTATAACGTCTGGCAAACCTGTGAGTCTGCAGATGATCTGACTCGTGAGACATCATGGGACATGACTGATGTCAGCTTGAGAGAGATCAGGACCAGGTCGTACCCTTTGCTGGAGCACCCAAGCCCAGCCCCGTCTCCACCACTTCCTCATGCCCTTCTCTCCAAATTCCTCTCCCATCCAATGTCATGACTGCTCTCCCAGGCTCCCAGACTGCAGGTCATTTGCAAGGCTTGTCCATGAACAAGAGGAAGCAGAGGGTCCCTGGAGGCCATGTTTGTGTCACCCTCCTCAATGCTCTGCCACACTCTCCAAAGAGCCCTTTGATTTGTCTTGTGTCTTAGGCAGCCTCCCAACTGAGAGCTGGGCACAGAAACCACTGCTGGCCTCTGATCTTCATCACCCCTCACTGTTCTTGGCTGAAGCTTCCAGTGTTTGGCCCAGACCCTTCCAGGTGCCTCTGAGCTTCCAGTTGTGGGCATTGATGAACTGGTTGGTTGTGATGCAGCCTGAGGAGAAAGGAAATTGTGTGGGTCAGTCAGGAAATGCAAAGAGCTGCCTGCAGCCGTACCTGGGTTTTGGCAGCACCATACAGCATCCATGTGTTACAGGACAGCTGCAGGGACTGTACAGGAAGTTTTGCCATGGGATATCAGGGGAAACGCAAGGCAGGCAATGCCTGGAGTTGTTTGCTGGTGGACTGGGCTGTTTGACAATCCAGTATCCTGTGCAGGCAGCTAAAGAAATGCCACAGTGGCTGCCCTCCTCCAGGATTATCATTCTGCATGGGCAACAAAGCCTGGATGGTGCTGGTTGGTGCTGCACTCCCTGCATTCCCATCACCTCAGGAGGGCTAGCACCTCAGGTGTCCTCAGAAAGCTCTCTGGGGACCGGGTCTGGGATGTGGTTGCGGTCCTGCCTGGCTCCAGAGCAGGAGTAAAATCTGCTCTCTCTCCAAAGGATGGTGCGGGATGCCACAGGTGCAAGATACCACAATGTTGCTGCCACTGGTGTATGGCCTTGATGTGGCCAAGCAGACTTTGCTCAGCTGCATTTTTTGTTCCAAAGCAGTGGATTACAGTGCCAGCTGCTCCAGAGAGGAGGTGTAGGGAAAACGTTGTGGAAAGTAGGGAGGAGAATAATTTCTGAATACTGCAAAGACCCCAGGCAGCTCCTGGTCTGTCATCTTGGCCAGTCTAATGTTTCATGGGCATGGCAAGGACCTGCGATGGCTAAACGGGACAATTTTCCTGCATTACTCAGGTCTGGGAAGATCAAAGAGGAATGGGGCAAGCATGTCTGTCTGCTCCCTGCTTTGATAGATGGCACAGAGCCTGCCTGGCTGTTAACCCTTGCATCTCCTGCTGGAGAGGACAGGTGTACTTCCAAAAGGCTAACCTCAAAAAGCATGCATTGAAGGGATAGAGGTGGGGGAGAAAGACCAGGTTGCCTGTTCTCGGATGGAGTCTGGCATATCCAGAGTTATGTAATGGAGGGAGCTGGATGCTCTCGGTCTGCACACCGGATGAGAGATGCCTAGAAGGGAAAAGAAGGGAATTGTACAAGATTGGGCAGAACAACCAGAAAAGGGGATCCTCCCAATGGGATTTGTATCTGTAGCAGTGCTGAGTGACCCCAGTGGGCTCATTCTGTGGTGGTCAAGGTGGCTCCAGGGTGATCTTCACCTCTGCTAGTCCCCTGGATGCAGGGAGCCTCCCGGGGAGCCAGGGGAAGGGTTAAGTCGGGAAGGCTTCAGCCCGCTGCCTTGGCCCCTGTAATTCCTCCAGAGAGTAGGACTGGGAGAACAAGGAGCCCTTTCTGTTCACAGGAATTAATAGCAAAGAGTCATCTGGGGTGTCATTCAAGCCCTGATCAGCTCCCAGAGGAATGTGAGGGAGAATGAGTGAGGGAGCACGGCCTCAAGGCACCAGAGCTAGGGCAGGAGCAGTTTGGCTGGTAACCAGAGTTACCAGCCAGCATTTGGGCAGTGGGACTGTCTTCCTCTTTACCCCAGCCTCCATGACCCCTCTGCCTTGTGCAGGGGCTCACCCTGACACCCATATTCAAAGGGCTTCCAAGCTTGTCCCTTGTTACCCATCCCTTTCTCCTGGGGAGGGGTGAGATATCCCAACCCACCAACACAGCCTCCCCTCTGCTGAGCCTGGCGGGATGGGCCAGGCAACCAGTGGACGTGAACTCCAGCAGGCATCCCCTTTCCAGGGCTGTCTCAGCACCCCCAGCCTGTGATGGCAGTGTTGTTCTCCCAAGCAAGCTTGCCCATGGAGAGGGTCTCCAGGGAGCCCTCAAGTACAGCCAGGGATATGGGGCTCTACCTCAGCGTTCAAAGTTCAGTGCTGAAGCCTTTGCCACTGCAATGGCTCACTCAAACTCACCTGGTCACTGCAATTTCAGGAGAAAAAGATCAGTCTAAGGATTTGTTATGCTGCTGTTTCATAGTGCTGCTTCATGGCTACACAGGAAGGCTTGAAAATATTGTATGGTGTCACTGCAGCTTTGGCTTGTGAATTCAGGTGAGCCAAGGAGAGATTTTGGGCAAATCTCTACTTTCCTGAGAAAGACACCTTGGAGTGATCCATCCTCTTCCATGACCCCCTGCCTCCTCTTTGCCCAGCTGCATCATGGGCAGCCCATGTGACAACACCTAGTAGCACAGGGTGACTTAAGGCTCTGGTGATGCAACGTGGTCAACTCTACCATGTGAAGTACAGAACCTGCAGGTCAGCTCTCGGTGTGTGCATGGCCACAGCATGGACAGCAACCTGAGCTCACCAGCCTGGCAGCAAGTGCAGGTCGGGCAGACGGTGACCTGCATGCTGTGCAAACAGAGCTGTGCTGGAGTCATGAGTTGCTTTTGCTGGCCAAACCACCTCACCAAAGCCTCCCCTCCTCCCCCAGCACCAGGTCAGTGTAAAACCAGGCTTAAGCACCAACCTGCATCTCAGTATCCTTTGGGAGAAGCATGGTATCACTGGGATGGACTCTGCCCGCACCCCGCTCCCTGTGCCACCACCACTGCCACAATGAGTGTGCCTTGTCATAGAGGGGTTAATAAATGATGCCAGAAAGAAGCCTTTTAATGCACAGTGACCTTTGGCCTTTCATAAATCACAGTGTTGGGCTGCAAGTACGCAGGGGGCACGAGGCGTTGGGGGGAGAAGATGGGAGAGGGTCCATGCAGCTGCGCCACGGAGTTGACATTGTTCCCACCATCACTAAAGTGCAACAAATCCCTCTATTGTGTTCCTGGTTTATCTGGTTCCTCTTGTTTATTAGCAGAGGTTGTTTGGCGCTGGCTCCAGCCCTGGGCGGGTGGAAAGAGTGTTGGCACGCACCAGAGAAAGGGAGGGAGGGAGTGGGGGGGGATCGGGACTGGAGGACGAGAGCAGTTCATCAATGGCTGTATTGTCCCATCTTTTTTGTTNAAAAAAAGGCGGGGGTGGGGGGAGGCGAGAGAGGGAGAGAAAGACAAACTGCACAGAAGGACTCGATAAGAATGGCCGGTCTGGGCCCACAGCGGATGCTGTTGCAGCTGGGGAGGATGGGTCGGGACAGAGCCGCGACGGGGCTGCTCTGTGCCTTTATGCTGCTTATTCAGGTCGGGAGTCGTGAGCCCCAGTGTCTCAGGCAGGACCCACCCGTGCCAACTCTATTCATGGCCAGCAGGGACCACGTGCACATGGCAGGGAGGATGGGGCAGCGGGAGTGAGGAGTTGGGGCTGGCGAGGAAGGGGGAGGAAGGCTAATCCTCACGTCCCTCGAGACCAAACTTGTCTTTGTGCAGAAGAGGCAGCTGGGGGGCACAGCATCTTCTCAAAACACTGTCAGTGTCCTTCATCCTGCTTGGTTGTTGTCCCCTAACGTAGCCACCCATTATAAGAAGTAGTAGGGCCACTTCCCAAACCAGCAGGGATTTTCTTGCACCCAGACTTTGCTTATGCTTGCATCTTTTCCCTGGAGCTTCCTATGGGCACATGCCCACTGGTTTTCATGGAGATCAGGGGGACAGTGCTCCCAGGGATTGATGGAAAATGATAGCACTTTGGTTAAAAGTAATTGCCAGCAGATTAAAACTGCCCTAGGCTCAGTGGCTTTGCTCATCTTTGCTCTGCCTGTTGATACCAATGGAGCTAAAGGGATGCAAACATCCCTAAGAGGAGCACATCCCTCTATAAAGAGCCTCATTGAGATCAAAGTGAAATTTATCGATAGAAGAGTGAAAATCTGTCTGGGATGCATAAGGGCATTCTTTAGTTCATTTCAGGCCACTTCTGGCTGGTTTTATTTTAACCACGCTGTCTGTTTCTGCTCCAGTGGCTCCACCACTTCAGAGGTGTCAGGTAGGGCCATGTTGATCTGAACATGCACAGGAGCTCTATGGTGCTTTTTAATTTTTATTTCAAATGGCATAACTCAGAGATTGAAACATTATTCTGAACTTTAAATAGCAAGTTTTATTTCATTGTTTTAGGGTCTTGTGACTGACCTCTCATCTTTCAGCCTGGGTCAAGTTTTAAATGCAAAATGCTGGCTTGAAACAAAATGTCAGAAATTCACTTTGAAAATGTCCATTCACAGCATTTTGGCATTTAGAAAAGAATAATTCAGGAAGATTGCCTTGAAATGAAATGTTTTGATATTTTAAAAATCCGTCTCCCACACTCACTTTCCAGTCAAAAGTGCTTGTTGAATTATGTCTGAATTTGCAACTTCATTCCCTTGAACTTCCATTTCTTAGCAAATTATTTACCAATAAATGTGTCCCTGGTACCAATCATTCTCACCCAGTGATGCCACATCCTTGCCATAACTGGGAGGTCCCAGGGTCTCCACAAAGTGGTGGAGCGTGCTTGGATTCCTGGTTTCCCTGATTCTCACCTTGGCACAAGTGATCTCAGAACTCAGGATACCAGAACACTGGTGCCACCAGTGTGTGTCACCCACTCCCTGAAGGTCAGGCATGAAGCCCAGCACTGGCACCGCTGTAGCTTTGTGGCCTTAAAAATTAAGGTTAAGTTCATGTTACGTGGTCACAGAAGTTTTTGTGGTGGCAGCTCAGGGTGTTTCTAGAGGGACATATGAAGAGTGGCAGGGATGTGAAGGTCTGAGAGGAGGGAACAGGACAGATCCTCCTCATCACAGGGACATATGTCAGTGCACGCAGAAGAATCTCTTTCAACTGAGTGGAAAATGAAGTATGTCAAAGCCAAGAAGGATTGCTGACTTGATTAAAGTTAACATTTTTCATCCTCCCTTCTCCCATATAAACATAAAATGAGAGAGTGAATTGGCCATAAAGAAATGTGCAAGGTAGTGATGACAGGATTGTACTAGCTGCCAGCAGCTTCCCAGCCCTTCATTTAAAGAGTGGTTCAGCTCCCCACCCCCTCCTCTGCTCATCACATCTTTTCAAAAAAAGTTTGATGAGCTTCTCCACTGTAGGAAATTCTCAGACTGGATTTTGGCTTCCCTTAGTCGGATCCTGCTCTGTATTCAGCAGTTACTTCCACACCCAGTGTTAACTAAAGCATCTTCATGAAACCTCTGAAAAGAAAAAATGAATAGGCAAGATTCAAAGCATGAATAGGCAATTGTCCAAGCAAGTGGACCAGAGGGAATGGGCAGAAACTGATGCACAGGAAGTTCCACCTGAATATGAGGAGGAATTTCTTTACTGTGCAGGTGACCATGCACTGGAACTGGCTGCCAAGGGACGTTGTGGAGCTCCCCTCACATTCCAGAATCATCTGGACACAATCCTGTGCCACATGCTCTGGGATGACCCTGCTGGAGCAAGGAGGTTGATGCAGATGACCCCACTGTGGTCTCTTCCAACCTGACCCATTCTGTGATTCTGTGAATAATTCTCAGCAGCAGTCAATATTACTTCTTCTTCAGATAAATCATCCAGGTCTACTTGTCCTTCCTGTCCTCCAGTCCAGTGAAGCCCAGATTCTGGATTACAAACCCAAAGTGTTACAGGGTTTTCCTTGAAAACATTTGGTCACATGATGAGTATAACAGCAACCTGGAAATAAAGTATAGTTTTCCTGGACCAACTTGAGCTGGTGGCAACATCAATCCTACACCTGAGTTGGACAGTCATGGGCATGTATTGAAATCTCCCAGTCTCACCAGCCCTCACAGCAGGTAGCACCAGTGACTTTGAAGAAGTCAGTGTCTGCCCAAAATGACATGTGGCAGAAAGGGCAGAGCACTGGGCCCTGGATTTATGTAGTGCACCCCTGAGTGTCCTCAAAGGCAAAGCCCAGCCTGAGCTGTTTCCTCTGCAGGCAGCATCTCGATCACTCTGCAGATGTCCCCAGGAGCATTCAGTCAGCAGTGGGGAGGACAAGTCAGGTTACCTCAAGGCTGTGCCTGCAAAGTACAATCGTTTACAGCAGAGGTCACCTCTCTTTCCACATCAGCAGGTAAGGGAAAATAAAAGAAATGCATGCATGTGAAGAGGATGTCTCATCCTGGACCATGTGCAAGATACTCCCTGGACTCTGAGGTCTCAGCTGTGCTCAGGGTAGGCCTGACTGCTTTCAGTGGCATCCCCTGGGACAGGGACAAGACTGTGGCACTCACCATGAACTTCACAGGCCAAGCTGTCTTCAGGAATCTTATCACTAGGTTTTGCTTCCCAAACTCCAGGGAAATTTGAGGAATCCCTTTTCTGCCAGCAATGGTCTGGGAGTTTTTAAATGGGTATAAACTGGAAATTCTTGAAAAGCCCAGATCAATTTCCTAATCAAGAAGTACATTTGGGATGTTTTAAACCTAAGTGCCACCTCTTGGGAAGAGCACAGGCTCTGCTCCTCAAAGACAGGCGCTCCCTGTGCACTTTGCTCAGGAGCAGGAGAGGAGTCACGGCCCCGGCTGTGACACGGCGCGACACGGTGACTAGAGGAGCATGGCACTGCTGGCGGAGCATCCCGGCCCAGATGGCACAGCTGAACCTGCGGGCAGCAGGACTCCCCGGCACCGCCGGCTGCACCAGTGCCTGCTCCCACGCTGCCCACAGCACAGCTGTCCGTGTCCCCTCTTCTCTCTGCCCCTCAGGAGACATCGTGTCCCCTGACCACCAACGTGGCCCCTCTGTCAGAGTCCCCTGGCTCACTGGTCAGCTCTGTTTGAACGGTGGCATGAGAATTTCTCCCCCATTCGCACAATCATCTTGCCTGCCCCCCCTCCAAAAGCCATCAATATCCTCCTTCCCTGCCTCCCTCCTCCTTCCCCGCCGCCTCCCCCTTCTCTCCCTGGAACTTCCCTGCAGCTGCAGAGCTGGCCAGACAATCGGGTGTTTTAGAGAAATACATTTTTGGGCTAATTTGCCATGCATAAGTGTTTCTCTTACCCTTTAAAGGCAGGGAACAAAGAGCACATTCTCTGGGAGCTCTGCCCTGTTGTGAGCAGCCCTGCAGCTGTACAGCACTGTGCTACCCTCCTCTCTCCAGCTCCACTCCCTGCTAGCTGTGTAAAGAGATGGGCTCTGCTTCTCCTCAGGAGCACAACATCTCCTACCCATCACTACACATTTCTTTCTGCTTTGTTGGTGTTTTGTTTTTTGTTTGTTTGTTTGTTTTTTTTTTTTTTCCCCAAAGTAAAGACAGAACAAGTGCAGAGGGAAAGGATTTGGCAGCCCTGTGATCTAGACTGACTTGCCAGATTCTCCAGGTAGAATCCTTTATGTCGAGACATCATTTATTTGGAAACAGTCTTAATTTTCCTTTATTTGGGGTTTAATTCTATGTCAAAGTATTTTATTCCCTTGATAGGTAACACTGTGGCAATGTCTTACACACACTATATTAGACTGGATGAAATTTTGTTCCATCAAGGAAACCTAGTCAAAACATAAATCCTGTGAGAGGTTTTCAGGTCCTGATTTTTCACTTCAAACACTGGTTGCCATCCCTGCCACCCCTGGAACTGCTTATGGTCAGATTAAGTAGACTTCGAGCAACATGGTCTAGTGGGTGGCATCCCTGCCTGTGCCAGGGGAGGTGGAACTCGATGATCTTTAATGTCTCTTCCAGACCACACCATTCTATGATTCCATGATTGTATGATTCCTGGCTAGGGAATTTCTCAGACAAGAAGATTTTCCATTTTAGGGCTAGGATGCTGAGTGATGAACAAATTTGGCCTGGTGGATCCAACTGGGAAGAAGATGCAGATGTTCTGCTATGAATCACTCACAGGTTGTGAAGAAGGAGATAATCTGGAACAGCTGGACACTGAGGAACTACAGATTTTTGTCAGCTTTCTGGGAATCCCATTTCAGCACTTGCTGAATAATCTTCTTCCTATCCACGGAAAGCTGGTCCAGCAAACAGTTTGCCAAGTGGGGTGAGAAGTTCTGGTATAAGAGAAACAGGGCTTTTAAACCAGGCATAGTGAAATTACTCACACCAGTTCAGCAGCACGGTATCAAGGCAAATTCTTTCCATCAAGCCCACTCCCATCTGCTGTAAATATTAACTCAGGCTGTGTTGAATTTGGATCTGAAAACGGGACTGGTTTGGACTAAGGCAAGAGAAGAGAAGAGAAGAGAAGAGAAGAGAAGAGAAGAGAAGAGAAGAGAAGAGAAGAGAAGAGAAGAGAAGAGAAGAGAAGAGAAGAGAAGAGAAGAGAAGAGAAGAGAAGAGAAGAGAAGAGAAGAGAAGAGAAGAGAAGAGAAGAGAAGAGAAGAGAAGAGAAGAGAAGAGAAGAGAAGAGAAGAGAAGAGAAGAGAAGAGAAGAGAAGAGAAGAGAAGAGAGGCTGGGAGTGCAGACAGCAGAGGTGCACTGGGAGGAATGCATAATGCAAGAAAAGGTAAAGGTCTTATGAGCTAATAGGAAATGATAGCTAGAGGAACATATGGTAAAAGAAGGTGTAATCAACAACAGCACCCAAGTGCTAGGACAATGGAACAGGTTGAGCCTCACCTGGCACAGCCCAATAAATCCCTCAGTTCCTTCCTGGCTCTGAGTTCTTTGGGCTCAGCAAGGTTGGTTGGCATATGCACCTAAGACCTCAGTTACAATAGGAGGCCGTGAATGAAGCCAAGGCTCAAAGACCTGCATTAATTGACAATGTAGTAGCATTTTTTGCTCACAGAACACCACCTGCTCTTAGCTCAGCTGAGGTCTCAATGTTCTGAAACTCCTGCTTTGCTGTGCCACTGTGAATGAGTTAGTTGTATGAGGCAGCAGTGGAGAACTTCAAGTTTTTTAGCTTATAAACTCCAGAACACTCTCCTCTGACCTTACAAGTAACTCCAGTAAGTGCCCACCAGGTATTAAAACCATACTGCCAAGAAAAAGACAATTTCTGCCAGACTCTTCTGCAATAGCGAAAATCCCATTGAGCAATGAGTTTAATCATATTTAACATCCCCTCTGGGTAAATATCCTTCAATTCCTTTAGGAGACTGAATTTGTGAATTCCCCTGGGAGGCTTGCAGGGGACATCACACAGCACAGGTGGTCTGAGTGGCACAGGTAGGTTGAACACCAACACCAAAAAGCCCTGGATGAGGTTAGTGGGAGCAAAATCGAACTCCAGCGTTTGAGGTTACCATCTCAGTAAGAGAAAGAGAGAGATAGAAGGAAAGGGAGCAAGAAGGTCAGGGAGTGGGGGAGGGCTGGGAGCCTGTGGACTTCTGTTGCCACATGATTTTCCCGGTTTCCAAACTGCTGCTCGGACAGACATGCACGAGTCCCATGTGATGGCTTATTTACGAAAGCACAGTTGTAAGGCTGTTTGCATCTCACATCCGCTTGGCAGCCCACCTGACCACGGGCTCCAAGGGCACCCACTGCATCCTCCCCATCTGCGCCATCAGGCCAGGGCATGGCTGACCCATGGTGGGAGGACACTGCTCTTGAGCTGGTGAGACAATGAAGCAGAGAGGAGAAACGTCTTTCCACTGCTCTTTGCACCCCTTTGCCTGACACTGTGTTAGGAGGCTCCAGAGGCAGGATGCTGTCTCTCCTGCACTGTTATGAGGGGAAGAAGCTTTCTTTGAGATCCTTTAGAGCATGCAGAAGCAAGCTTGCAGTCAAACTGACACAGCATGTGCTGATATCCCATATTCAAATAGGTGCAGATTCCTTGAATGGAGCTTTTTCTGGTACCACCAGCCCAGAGTCTTTTTTCAATTAAAATGGAAAATTCCTTGTAAATAATGTGGAGGAGGCTAAGGGAGACAGTTCACAATGAATTAAAGATGCTTGTTTCTTTGGAAATGGAAGATTAGGCATACTTTCAATTAGTTTGTACAGAAAATCTCTAACTCGAGTAAAATTGTTCTTCTCAGTCAAAGAGAGGACCAAGACATGAGCAAGAGAGACACAATGTGTGAGGAGAGAGTTTTTGAAGGCCAGCAATAGAACCTGAATTCACAGAGTCTGTGATGGGACAAGATTAGGCTGCAGTAAGCCATATATTTTAGGGGTGGTGTTTTTCTTACTCCATAGCATCCCTAGGAAAAACATCAATAGAAAAGTCATCACCTCATATGCTGCAAAAACCCCTCTGGTGATCTCTTCCAAAACCAAAGCTCCAATGAAGAAAGGATATCTGACATTTTAAAACTTCAGTATGGTCAAACCACCCAACATCATCCCTAGCTCCTCTTCCCAGACAGCTAATCGTTGTTTTAAATTGCCCAAGAGCGAGACCGAGACCGCTACCTCACCACACAGATTACGTCTCGAGTGGCCATGCCTCTTCCCTTCACGCTCAGTAAATCGCCTCCATGAAGGGTTAATTCAATCAGGGCCTTTTACTCCAAGTTGTTTTCCAAGTAGCTGAGAGAATAGGTCTCTTGTTACAAACATGGCTTCTGGGCATTTGGTGATGCTTTCCCTTTTCTCTCTCTCTGTACCACAAAAGAATCTTTTGTTCTCGTCTCTCTGTCTCATTTACTCTCCCCCACCCTGATCTCGCCTCTTCCCTCCATTGGCTGCCAAGTGACTAAGGAATGGCAAAAAATGACCATAGCTTGGTCATAGCAAATATTTCTTCACCTATTATCTGATAGAGACCTCGAGCATCTATGTGAAGGCCCCTCTGCTTCCACTGGGCTTCTCTTAGAGATGGGGAAGAATGAGTCAGACACAACAGGATATAAGTTGAATCAGCTCAACATGCTAATGGAAATATCTTGCAAATTGACTCACAATGCCTGTTTCGGGAAAATCAAATGATAGGGACCAAGAACTGGCAGGAGTCGAGTGGCACCTACAATGGGTCTAAATTTTTATGGGAACTCAGCATTTATTAAAAAATACATGGGAGGCACAAAAAAAAGTCTCTTTCTTGCCTCCACATTTACTGATTCAGTTGGTTGTAAGCTGGAGCTGACACTCTGTTGGATGGGTTGTAGCATTGCATAGTTTCCCTGCACTGTTGCTGTAGATCTTCCTGTGCGTAATCTCCCACCACAGAAAAGTTGTGGCAAATCCCCATGAACATCACGTCTTCCCACACCCCATTGAAATGATACTTCAGGCATTCCCACAGGCATCCTTCCATCTATAGCCTCCTTGCACATACTGCTTCACTGAGTCACCTTACACGTACACAGATATGTAAAAGATCACATGATGCCAAAGTCACTGCAACTTCTACAATGACCTTTCTGCAACAGAAAGAATTCCTTGGCCATATTCTCACCTCCCTTCCTTTCATAGCATTTGGGTATATACTTCACTGATACTGTGTTCTGCAACAAAATAAAATTCTTCATTCTCACCTGATGCAAATCCTTCTGCCTTTCTGCTCACCTTCTTCTCTACTGACCCTCTTCACTCTTCTGACCACCCTTTGTCCTGAGTCGATCTCAGTCTGTGTCATGCGTTAGACGAACACGGCATATGCTGCCTATGTCCATCTGCCAAGCTTTCTGCACTCTTCTCCCATTTAGTGCCTTAACTATTTTGGAAGGTCCTTGAAACAATCATTAAATTTCAGCCTTAGCCACATCCTGCACACACACACACAAAAAGCTGTGGATGTAAGGCATTATGCAGAGAATTTTTACTTCTGTAGAGCAAGGGAATAGACTGCAGATAAAAGGGCCATTATATTCCCATATTAGAAGGACTTCTTGTCTGGTGGATTTTAACCAAGCTGGTTAAAACATCGTGAACATGATGCACTGACCAACTCTTTATATTCGTATGGTTCTGCCCACAATAAGGATTTTTGCTTAGTCAACCATACTGTTTCAAAGCAGCATGCAGGGCAGCTTTCACTGGAAAGCCTCAAACTCATCCAGTATGTAACAACAAAGGAATATATAATAATAATCCTTTTTCCTGCCTCCTGGCTTGATAGCATCTAAATGAATCCCAGCAAAGACACAGAGATTCTTCCTGCAACCCCAGCTGTGCTCCACTGCTCCCAAAGTAGCTCTATATAGAGGGTGCTTGACAGGACACTGATCATCTCCATCACAAAAGACCAAAGCACCCTGAGATGAAGAATTTTGCCCTTGTCACAAAAACAAGTCCCTGGAAGATCCAGAAACTTGTTAATAAAATGTTGTGCATCTAACACTGCAAATTTAAACCTCCCCACCAAGCAGTGCCCCTGATGAAGCAATGCATTGCTGGTAACTCTTGGAATTCTCCACTAAACAATGATGAAACTTTAAGGAAAAGGCTTTGCTTCTCCCTGCTTCAACTCTCCTTCATATGGTGGGATGCCACACTCCTGAGGTGAAGACTACTCTAATCAAAGGCATTACACTGTCTAGAGAACCCTGTCAGGGTCATCTTTGCACCCTGTGGAGACCAAGAGGTCAGCTGTTGGAGTCCCTTTGGAAAAAAGAATCTACCACCATCTCTTTCACAAATGAGAAGTCCAAGGATGGATTATGGATTCTTACTAAGATAATTTTGGATGAATCAAGCAAAGAGAGGAGGGATAGCTGGATGTCTAAATAAAGCCAATGAGATCACATGTTCCGCCTTTTTATCTGCTTTTCACTTTCTGCTTTTGGACAACAAAGCTTCCTTTCATACAGAAGAAGAGGGGGGTAAGGATGGTGGGGAGAGGGGGTGCCAGAGTCACCCCAATGGCCCCCGGTCACTTCTCCATGCTCCTTAATGTGATGTTCCCACTGACAGCAACAGAAAAAAACAGTGATCTCATGATTCCAGAAACGATTCACGCAAACAACTCTGGGAGATCAGGGTTGAAGGGGACAGGAAAGAGGGATAAAGGATGAGTGAGGAAATGCAAGAATGGGAAAGGAAAGGGTAGGAGTGATAGGGAGAGTGAACATGGGAAGCAGGACCTTGGGGGACAACTGTGCCTGGAGGTAGAAACTGAAGGTCAGTCTCCAAAAGAGGATGTGTAACAGAGATTGTAGAGAAAAGGAGAAGGAAGAGGAGTCTTGAGACCAACGGTAACAGGACTAGTGGAAGAAGATTGTGTGTGAGGTGTGACACTGTATGGCAGGACTTGAGGGCAGAATCAGGGATATGAGTTGACTTGAGTTGTCTATATGTGGGAAAAGGGAGGCTGGGCTCAGAGACAGCATGGTGGGATGAGGAACAGGGGCTTGATATGAGGATGAGAAGGAAAGGAGGCAGAATTACCTATGGGATTAGGAGCAGAAGAGTTAAGACTTGCTGAAACTTGCTTCTTCGGCATATTGCTACATGAAACTAGGTCACCAAATCTGCCAAAAGAAGAAACTGGTCTCTCTCAGTCCCAGACCCAACAGATGCCAGACAGATTTATTTCCTGAGGCATTCAGCCATGTCCAAAGGAGGCACTGGTTAAGCAGTGGGGCTGAAAACAGGCAGCCTGGTTTGCACTTTCGTTGGGCTGATCTCGCTGAAGGAGAGATTCCCTCCTGCACAGAGGAGGAGTATCTGTGTATTACACCTCACCTGCCAGCAGCCATTTCATTCAGCCTTCTTCCTTTCTTTCCCTCATGTGCTTTCATCAGTCCTTCCCTTCTCCCCTCCCTCCAGCCTTCCTTGCCATCTTGCCACAGGGAGACAAGAGATCATCACAGTTGGCAGGAGACATCACTTCTTCTCCATCCCCCCAGGGGACCTGCCACCCCAGCAGCAACTTGTCCCTAACCAGTGAAGCAGCCATGGCACAGCAGGAGACTTTTTAGCCCACAGGACTCCTGATGGCACTGGGGAAAAGGGTGGGATGAAGGACTGGGGAAACAACTAAAAGAAGAAGTGTCTCTCACAAGCTGCCATCTCCATGTCTCACGGCTCTCCCCAGCACTGGCCTGTCCCAGGGCTTCATCACATTTCCCCCCTCCTCTGTCTGCTCTGTGGCAGCTAATCAGTGACCCACTGACAGTCTCTGTCCATCACTCGTCTCTGCACGCAATGGGGTAATTAAACCCTGACCCTGGGCTCCTTTTATCCATTTCCTCTGCACAGTCACTCCCCGAAATGGCAGAGGGGAGGGCCTGTTCTGGAGGCTCCTGCCCCAGCCTCCAGCTCTAATGAAGATGTGAAGCACAGGAAGGACTCATAAAAAGAAAGATGCTGAGGGGGCAGCCAAAAAGGTATTGAACAGCACAAGGCTTCCTACATGATTGTGCTGAGGTCTGCTGACCTACCTTCACCAGGCGAGGCTTTGTAAACCTTCAATTCTTTATCAGCATGCCCACAGGTTGTCCAGCATCCTTCCCCTGCCCAAGCATACCTACAGAAAACCTACCACTCCTCTGCATGTCTTCAAGACAGTGCCAATGTGGTGCCCAGCTCAGATCTAGCAAAAAAGAAAAAAAGCTTTCCAGAAGTCTCAATATATCCAGTCCTGGGCTTGCAGACCCACAAGATCAATGCAAAGTTTCTGCTCTCCCTGGTGTGAACCCATTGTGTCCACCTGGACTAAGCCCAGTGCCTCAGGTCTGACACAGGCTTTCCTCATTAAACACCTGTAGAAGGGCAGAGGGAGGTCTCAGTGATAGGGGGAATCCCATGGAGCACAGTGGATGGACACAGGAGCTGGCTGGGACAAGGTGATGGTGCTCTTGTCTGCATAGAAGGACAGTGGAATATACACCCAGTGACCAACAGGAGGCACAAAATGCCAGGAAGTGCTGTTTTTTACTTTATTTCTCTTTTTGCTTTCTGGCACTCTGCAAAATTTATGACACAGATTGATAAACAGCCAGAAATGATCCTGAGCAATCCACACTCTGCTTCCTCCTCCTTACCCTGAGTGGGGAAGCTGCCTCCCTCCCACGCATGAGCGAGAAGGGCTGGGGCCACCCGGGGAAGGGCATGACGGGTAAAGCACTGCCCCCAAACAATTAAGCACTGTCCCAGGCACTGCACACCCTTGTCCTGCGAACAAAAGAGTCACACACAAGAGACCTGACTGTGAAGCCTCCATCCGCTTTCATCACTGACCCCCAGGGCAGTCAGGGCACAAGGTCAGCCCACTTAAACTCCAAACTCGGCCAGAAATAGAGCTGGGAAGTGGGCAAGGGTGGCCAACTGCAGGGGTCTCCAACCATTTGAGGGGTTCTTTGACTGAGCCATTTCATTTCATCAAAGACACATTTTTTTCTGGAAGGAAAATGGAGAGCAGTGGGTGTGAAAGGAGTAAGGGGGAGGCAGGGTGTTCACTATGAATTATGACCACTCTCAACAACAGTCTTTTACATTGCAGAGGTGAGGAGAGGATGGGGTAATTGGGCATGTTAGACCCATGCATAATGAGGGCAAGTCTCTGCCTGTTTCCCACCCCTCATTCTGCTACTGCTCATGAGATGTGGTCCCCCATGTGCCCTGTCGCTATTCCACTGTGGAGCTGAACATCCCAAGGGCTCATCCCAAGGACCACAAGCTTTGACAGCCCCTTGCCAGACCAGTAGTGCCCTGGGCTGTGCAATAGAGTGTAGTCATGGCCCTGGATTGGAAAGGCTAAGTTGCCTTACAAATAAAAAATGATCAGACAAGCCAGAGCTCATGCTTTCCACCTGCAGGGTCTCAGAAAACACATTAGGCTTTAAGTTGCCTTTAAGGTTTTTCAGGTTGCAAGTACTGATTTTGCAAGTAATACTTTCATAGTGGTAACAGCTGCACCAGATGCCCCTGAGACCTATCTCCTTGTCTGGGAGAAGAAATCTGTGGGGACGAAGACCAGGGGCACTGAAACATGTTTGGTACACGTGGAAATACAATGCATCTGCCAGAGCGTTGTCCATTTCCCCCAACTTCCCTCTGGATAAACCTTGGAGAACCCTAAATGCAGGAAATTTTAGAGGAAGGACAATGAAAACACCTAGTGAAAGCAGTCCCCTATTCCACCCCAATAGGGCCATGTCCCACCTACCCCATATAGAGGCTGCTGCAAGTGGGGCCAGCAGAAGTGGGGTAGGGATAGGGCAGGCAGGCTGTGCAGTGATGGGCAGGGAATACAATCCCCACACTTACTCACTGGAAGTACCCCCAAAAACAGACAACATGGCTCAAGGGACAGCAATCAAGGAGGATGTTAGTCCGGAGTTAGTCATGTTGACACTGAAAACAGTAGCAGAAAAGCAGCCAGAAACATGAGATTCAGCACAGCCCCAGTACACAAAAATACATCTGTGTGCCAAGAAGCCAACCAGTCATGCAACGTGTGATCTGCTAGCAGGCTCCTTATTACACGTGATGAAAGACAAGCAGAAGGGAGTTTTGAGAGTCAAACTTTTCATGAATTGTGTACTTGGGGATAGAAAAATCTCTGTATGTGCAAACTAAGCCCTCTTGATTGAAACCATATTGGTAGACTGTAAGCAGTGTGCCCAATTTCCAAGAGAAAGCTGCATTTCAAATTTTTGATACAATTAATCAGACCTATTCTTGAAAATTAACAGCTTCCTGGGATTTTTTAGAATGCTGACTAACCTTACTTTTTTGGACTTTAGGTATCTATTTTCATCAGCAATTCATTACTTTTCCCCTTGGGAGGAGGCGATCAGTTGGATTTCTACTATTGAGACAGACATGGCTTTAGGGCGCATGCAGCTTCGTCCTCCATCTCACACAGAGAGAATCCAATCGATCTTGGACACTTTGGGGCAGCTGTGTACAAAAGGCAGGGTCAGCCAGCACACGTGTACAAAGGCTGATGCTTTGGGGATGTACTGAAGGACACGCACAACGCACACACTTCACTGGAGCAGCACAAAACAAGGCTCATCAGACCTACAGGTTTTGGCCTTGTCAGTGTCAGCAGGTCTAGTTTTTCACCTCGGGAGAGTTCTGCTTATTGTCTTTCTTTTGAATGGCAAGAGCTGCCAGCAAAGGAAACATTTATTGCTTCTTCATCTCCCTTGCAGCTCTAGTAGCAGAAGTGGACAGCAGGAGAAATGAGGTCCTACAAGTTCTTTTAAACCAGTCTGATACCCAGCCAACGCACAAGGCACCGAGCAATGCCCTTGGGCGCACGCGAATTATTCACATTATGCAGGTGTTCGCCCGTGTGTGGGAAAAACCTCTTTTTTCCCCGTTGCAGTAAAATAGGAGAAATATCCCACCTTCCCAAACCCTGAACCCAGGCCCCCTCCCGCAGCAGCAGTTCTGGGCACCGACCACACGGTGGCGCTCCGCCCTTAGCAATGGAGCCCAGCCGCTGGCCTGGGGCGACCCCGCAAAGCGCCCGGGGACAGCGCGGGACACACGGCCCCCGCCGCACGGAGCAGTCCTGCCGGAGCGCGGCACGGACAGCGGGCTCGAGCTCTGCGTGTGTGACATTTGGTTAACCAGCCCTCTGTATTAGCTGCCAGCTTTGGGGAGGGTTCTGCGGGGTGACCTCTTTGCTTGTGTTGCAGGGTCTCTCTCAGGACAGCAGCATCGCAGAATCTGTCCAGCTAAACTGTCACTGTCTCTAGGGATGGATATTCCACCACCGCTGTGGGCTGATGTAACAGTGCTTACCCACCCTCACAGTGATTTTTATTCCGTTTGTTGCACTGTAATTCCATCCTGCAACTTGCAACCCTTTCCTCTTGTCTTTAGCTGTGCAAAAACCCTCGGAAGAGTCTGTGTCAGTCTTCTCTGTATCACCCTCAGCCACAGTCAAGTGCTGTTGCACTGCCGAGCCCCAGCAAGCTCTTCCTGCGGAGATCAAGGTCTGGCTCATCAATTCTGGAGCTTCACTGATGTAAAACTCCTGTCAGTGGCCAGGGTCGGGATGTCAGTCTCTTTTCTTCAGAGAGCTCCCACCTGAAGGACTGCATTTCTCATTCAGCTTCCCCTCATAAATAAATCACATCTTAGACGCAGGACTTCAAAATTATTATTAACAACACACTCTTGCTAGCCCAGCATTGTGGGTGGCTTCAGTCAGTGTTTGGATGTATGCAGACAAGAGGCTCAGGGGGCTGCACACCGCAAACACTCTCAGCCAGCAAGAGAGGTCAGCACCATGGGCCAGCCCTTGCTCCCGGTCACGGAGGAGCTTTCAGTTCAAAGAGTACAATGTTGGGGTTGGTTTGGTTTTTTTGATCTGTGTCAGTAAGTCGGCCTCACAATTGCTCAGAAGCCAGGAGCCATTGAGCCTCTGCGATCATGGAATCACCCTCTGACCGAACACCACCACATCAAGCACACCATGGCACCGAGCGACACGTCCAGTGTTCCCTTAAACACCTCCAGGGACGTGACTCCACCGCCTCCCTGCTCAGGCCATCCCACTGCCCAACCACCCTTTGCGTCAAGGAATTCCTCCCACTATCCAACCCAAACCTCCCCTGGTGCAGCTCGCGACTGTGTCCTCTTGTCCTGTCACTAGTTGCCTGGGAGAGAGACCAATCCGCACCTGGCCACAGCCTCCTTTCAGGGGGCTGTGGAGAGCGCTCAGGGCACCCCTGAGCTCCCGCTTCCCTCCATTTCTCGCGCCTCACCAAGCCCCGCTCCCTCGGTCCCCATGGCAACGCGGCGGGGCCGGGCTCGGCCGGGCGCTTCCGGGCGGCGCCGGCCGTGACGTGGCCGGCGGGGGCTGACGGCGCCGCGCGGCCGCTTCCGGTGAGCCTGGGGGCCCCTCAGGGACGCCCCCCCGCGGCT
>VWZP01009871.1:1315382-1399627 GCA_013396995.1 Dicaeum eximium | reverse complement strand
CCCGGCCGGGCACTGCCCGCTGCCCCTGCCCGCTGCCCGTGCCCGGCACGGTGAGCTGTCGGTGAAGCCCTGGTCCCTCAGGGTCGGGCGAGGGAGGTGACCACCCTCACGGCTTCACCGTGCCTTGGGTGCTGCCGAAGGGTGGGCGGAACCCAAACGTGCCGGCTAATTACCGCCCGAAATTAAATGGAAACGGGGTTTGTGCATGGGGAAATAACGAGGGGTTGGGTGGAAAGCCTGAACGCGGCCTGCCGAGACGGGCGGTGAACGGCAAAAAGTGACGTGACTTGGTGTGGAGTGAAGAGCACGGAGATGTGCGATGGGTGTCGGGGGGAAAACTGAGTATCTTCCGCAGCCGTGGTGCAAGGGCGAGCGTGGGAAGAAGCGGCTTCGGGAAGGGACCGCGTTTTGTTCAGTGCTTTGGGAATGCTGCACGTGTGTCAGTCTTGGGTTTGGAACATGGGCCATTCAAACTCGAAGGCTTCCTCCTGTCGCATGCAGAGCAGGGAACCAGGGACAATTGACTTGGTTTTCATCTTTTGATATAAGGGCAGAGACCACAGTGCGGCAGTCCAAAAAAGAAAAAAGGAGATTGATAAGGGCGACAGGCTGGTTCTCTGTTTTTTTTCGATTGCAATCATTCTTTTATTTGGTTTATTCTGTTCTTTCTTCCCAGAGAGTTTGGAATAAGCAGTTTCAGACAAACGGACTCCACTGAACCAAAACAATGTTTGCAGATTTGGACTATGATATTGAGGAAGATAAGCTGTGAGTATTTTCACTTGTCTTTTTTTGGTGTTTCTTACAATAAAAGTAGGCTTTGCAGCCAAGACCTAATGAGAGTTGATAAGTTTACCTGTGTGTGACACGGTGTGCTGAACATCAGACTTCCTGTTCAGTGGTGATTTCTTGCTCCCTCTTGAGACTGGGGATGAGGCATCACTATGCTGGTGAGCAAAGGAGAATGTTTGTGTTGCTCTGCAGTGACTGCCCTGCATTTAACATAGAGCACTTGATTTGCATCACATTTATGCTGTACAAGTTGTCCTCTCACTCCAGCACTAAGTGCAGGTGAAATGCTAAAGCAGGACAGTGCTTCTTCAGTGCCTAGCAATGGATGAGGGTGTCTCTTCCACCTCTAATCCTCGCATGCAATCCCAAGAAAAAGATGGCTCAGAAGGTCTCCCTTTTGGCCCATGCTGATAGACTCTGGCAGAGGTGAGGGAATTGATTCAGGCGTGCAGTGCCCATGATGTTTTCCATTTGTACTGACTCAGATACCGGAGTTGTTCCATATGCAGGCAGCTCTGCGTACATTCAGTTATTCCTTTCTCTTTGTAGGGGCATCCCCACTGTACCTGGGACAGTGACCCTGAAGAAGGACTCTCAAAACCTGATTGGGATCAGCATTGGAGGAGGAGCACAGTACTGCCCCTGTCTCTACATTGTCCAGGTGGGCACCTGGGGGGGAAAAATAAGCCATCTTTTTCAAACAATGTTGGCCTGAGAGATGAAGTGTGGAAAGAGAGTCCTATGCTGTTCGTTTTTCTCAAAGTGGGAGATGACGTCTCACATTTCAGTGAAAAGATTTCCTTACTCTAGTGGCATCACCTAGTAGGTGTGGAAGAATTAAATTAAGACTTCTAGAATTATCCTTCTCCTTGGGAAAGCATGTTAGAATTCACAGGGGGAAAGTGTGACACCCCCAACATCAGGAAATCATATGCTCCTGGAGGCACATCCTAGGGGCAAGAACTTCCTGAGGGAACAAGATG
Organism: Dicaeum eximium; assembly: GCA_013396995.1. Classification (NCBI taxonomy): domain Eukaryota; kingdom Metazoa; phylum Chordata; class Aves; order Passeriformes; family Dicaeidae; genus Dicaeum; species Dicaeum eximium. The sequence goes on along the minus strand of VWZP01009871.1, from coordinate 1,397,852 downwards.
ATCAGCCCACCTCTTGGTTTGGAAAGGGAGAAAACTGCAGCTTCAGCATGGAGAAAGTAGAATGAAGTGAATGAAATAGGAGGAATGCAGCTGTTTGGTTTGTGCTGTTCAGCTGTGCAGTGATTGCAGACTGCCTGTGCTCTGCCTTAGGTGTTTGATAACACTCCAGCAGCCTTGGACGGCACCGTAGCAGCCGGGGATGAAATCACAGGAGTCAATGGGAAATCTGTCAAAGGGAAGACCAAAGTGGAGGTGGCCAAGATGATACAGATGGTAAAGGTGAGAGGTAGGAGGGGGCCACTGGAGCTTCTGGGTCGTAGCTGGCAGCTTATTGTCCTTGGGTAAAGGGAGCCACTGCTGCCTGCTTCCAGCACAGCAGTTTGGGGTTTGCTCTTCCTGCAGGGAGAAGTGACAATACACTACAACAAGCTTCAGGCTGACCCAAAGCAGGGCAAGTCTTTGGATATTGGTAAGACCTGTTTCTTTCTCTCTTGAGTGTTAAAATGATGCAGAAGGGTGGAAGATTGGTCCCAGCTAAAACCGAAGTAAAATTCCATTTCTTTCTTGCTCTTAACTCAGTTGTTTTCAAATAGATACTGTCAAAGAGAGCTGCAGGTTTAAAAAAAATCCTTCCCTGACTTTTTGAAGTAGACTTGAAAGTTAAATCAAGACTTAACTGTTGTTGTGGGAGGCTTGCATTTTCTGTGCTGTGTTTAGTATGGATGATGAATCTCAACTGCATAATAATTTAATTAAGTTATTAATACATGTAAGTTACACTGAGCTGTTTTTAGATGTACACAAATATGTAAATTGAAAGGCATTGGTGGTGATTTCTATGCTTGGAGAACAGTGATAAAACCTATCTACACCGAGTTTTGTACAAACATAAATTTTATGGGAGACAGGAGAGCCTTTATTGCTAAAACAAAACATCTGGTTTTGAACTAAGCCTACACAACTGTCTCCTTTATATGGTCTGTCTTTCCCACTTTCAGCAAAATGTATCCATTCTCTTTGCTTTTATTTCTTTTCCTGGTGATTATGGTGCTAATAAATTGACAGTTCTGGAAAATCGTGGATAGTGAGTGTATTTCTAGGAAAACAGAAGTGGGATGAGAATATGGTATTTTCCAGAACACTGTGACTTCAGCTGAGTTCTTATGATCTGCAGGCAAGTCTGCCTGTAAATAAAGGTGACTGAGTCATCTGGTTCCAAGGAGGCATAGATGTCGCTAGTAATTTGCAGGGTATGACCACCGAAGAGAGAAATTCCATCAAGAAGTGTTGGAAGGGTTTAACTAGGATTCAGAAGGTAAAAGTAAGGAAAGAGACAACACTGAGCATTGTCCTGATTGTCTTTCAGCTTCATCTCCCAACTTCAGCTGAAGTAATACAGCAGATAGCATAAGCGAAGTTTAGTTCCAAATATCAAAATAAGTGCTTTGCTTATAGCAAAGTGATTGATTGGGATAGCCTTCCAGAAGAATTGCTGAAACTGTGTTGATTGAAGTGTTCAGGATGTGAGAGCAGAGCAGATAGACAAGTTAGAAGATGAGTTATGCATGGCTGGACCAGAGTGCCCTGTTTCTGTAGTACTCTTTCTTCTTGCTGCCTCAATACTGAGTTAAGTGCAGTTTATCCAGTGCCTGGAAAACCAGTGAAACGTGCTAGTGAGGTTTTCTTGCCCATGGAAGTGATCCTGATGCTGGTTTGTAACTTTGTTTTGGCCTTTAGTATTGAAGAAGGTAAAGCACCGACTGGTAGAGAACATGAGCTCAGGGACAGCAGATGCCCTGGGGTTAAGTCGAGCCATACTTTGCAATGGTAAGTATTGTCCATGAGGACATTTTCCTAATGGAACGCTTACTCTCCTGTGTTTACCTCCTTTTTATTGTTGCTTGCATGGTCTGCATTCTTTTCTTCTGCTCTGCCTTGCTGTTGTGATTGTGTCTGCCCTTCCTGAGGCATACAGCCTGTCCTTGTGGCCACTTAAATGTTATCTCAGGTCAGATTAATTTAAAGCAGGGACTAACTTGGTGAATGCCAGTAGATGATGACCCCACACTATAAAATAGCTTTGCAGTAATTTTAAAAGCTTCCCATGTTGTATCACAGGACAGGCATTAAGGGGTGAGGGAAATTTGAGCCAAATATATGAAACTGGTATTTTTCTACACAGTCAGGTCTTAACCATGTCCTGAATCTGACTATTATAATTCTGTATTCTGATTCTTGTTTCTATTTAGATGGACTAGTGAAGAGATTAGAGGAGCTGGAGAGGACTGCAGAGTTATACAAAGGTAAACCTAGTATTCCATCAGACACCAGATGGGAGAGAAGGATGCCTTCATTGTGTTTCAGTGAAGTGACTTACATGTTTTTTCTGGCTTCCACCACAGGCTTGACAGAGCACACCAAGAGTCTTCTCAGGGCTTTCTTTGAGCTATCTCAGACACACAGAGGTAAAGAATCTTGAGCAAAGGGAGCACAAATCTTTGACCTTCAGTTTCAGGAGTTTTTGTCAGTATTTAGATGTGTGATTCCCTCACTCAGAGAAAACTAAGGGTTGCAGAAATGAGCTCAGAAGGGCTGCTCTCCTGCATTACAGGTCAGGGTAATAACACAGGCCTTGTCCTTCATATGAGACATTAGGAAATGCCCTGCCAAACTCTGGGCTTTAGGGAATATGTAGCATCATCCCCCAGCTAATTGTAAGGTTACGGGAGGGACTTCTAATATTGGAGACAAGATTTTTCTCAGGGTTCACTTCTTTATTCATCTGTCTATTTATTCTGCTCGTGCAGCCTTTGGAGATGTTTTCTCTGTCATTGGTGTACGGGAACCACAACCAGCTGCCAGTGAAGCCTTTGTGAAATTTGCTGATGCCCATCGCAACATTGAGAAGTTTGGGATTCACCTTCTGAAAACAATTAAGCCGGTAAAGAATTTAACCATAGGAGTAAAGGGTTTGGAGAAGAGAGGAATCTAGAAAGGAAGAAGTCTGTCTTTAAAGGTGTGGTCTTAAAAGTTCATTCATTCTGGGAAGAAGGATCTTTGTCTGCTTTCCTTCAGGGAATTCTCTTCATAATGAAAAGAACCTGAAAGGTAGCATAATTAATATATCAACCTTGTCCTTATGACTTCTGCACATGATTATATTCCTGTCCTTTTCTTTGGGGGATGAAGGAGTAGTCTGACCTGATATTGGTACCCATAACTGCATTGTGTCACAAAAAGAGTTAAGAAAAGCAACCCAGGAACAATGTAAGAATTTCAATCAATATATTTTAGTGAGAGTCTCCAGGGCATCTGTGCACTTAGTTTAGCAAAGGGAGAATATAAGTGTTGATTTGGGCACGACTTTCAGGGCTGTGTTGCATGGGTGATGCTGGGTCACGAAACTTTGAATCAGGCAGAGCTGTTTCCAGGACCAGCTGAAAATAAAATGAGTCAAAGGCAGATGAATCCAGGCTAGAAGTGAGGCAAGCATTTCTAGCACTGGGACCACTTGCCAGTGACAGTAAAGGAGGTTCTAACCCTTCTGAGCCATGATCAAGCGTTTTCTTTCCAATATGCTGTAGTTCAGTGAAGAGTTAACTCGAGGCAGCCTCATGACCTGTGCTGGGTGAAAGGTTGCACTTCAGTTGTAGTTACGCTTTTTAGTCTTAATTCAGCAACAGGGTGTTTCCCTTGCAGATGCTCACAGACTTGAATACCTATCTGAATAAAGCCATTCCTGACACAAGGCTGACTATCAAAAAATACCTGGATGTCAAATTTGAATATTTGGTGAGCTGCTTGTTTTTTTTTTCTAAGTGTTGGTTGAAATTAAGTTTCATAAAATCATCCTGAAAGTCACATCTAGCCTATATGATCAGATATCCATCCTTCCATAATCCATGGGAGAATGCCCTGTTTTTTCCAATTATTTGTTCACTGCCAGATTATGCAGATTCAGACACCTGCTTTTAACCTAACTCTTCTCACTGGTAAGAAAGATCTTACAGTACCCACATGACTTATTTTGTACATGATCAAAATTATTTCCTGATTTATTTCTAAAGAGTTCCCCTGCAACTTAGGCTCTGGAATTCCTCTAAGGAGTTCCCCAGTCCATATTTTTCAGGTAGTTTTGGACACTCTTTCTTTAGCCAAAGTAAACAACTGTCAAGTCATATTTGCTTTAATTTAGACCTTGCCTTTTTTTTTTTTTTTCTCCTTCATTCCACTTAGCCCTTGTTTTCTACCCAAAAAGGGTAAGATTGCTCAGTGCACCTGTTCTGTAATTGTAGGAATCTATTTCCTTTTACCTGTGGAGAGAAGTACTTGGAGCTGCAGCCCTAAGGCAAGGGAATATGGCAGAATCTCTTCCTACATCAATCCTTCCTGCAATTAATCTTTTTCTTTCCCTTTTTATTTATTCCCATCTCATACGTTTCTTGTACTGTCTTTTCCCAAAGAGTAGATGAACATAGGATTTTTCTTGTGCTTTCTTCAGAGTCTGTCCACTGAAGGAATGGTGCAACCTTATGGGTGTGGGTGATGATGAAGTTGTTTCTAATTTTTAATAGTTTCTTCTTGTTTTGCTTTTTTATTTTTATCTTTAATTCTTCAAAGTCTTACTGCCTGAAAGTCAAAGAAATGGATGATGAAGAGTACAGCTGCATTGTGAGTATCAGTACAATTGCAAAAATACTCCTGTGCCTATCAGCATTCAAATTGGTGAATGCATCCTAAGGAATTACATATGTTTGTTATTAATGTATTAGAAATAGGGGATCCTTAAATGCTACCTGGGAAGCACTGCAGCTTGTTTGCTCAGTGGTTGCCTTTCTCAGTGTTTAAGTACTATTAGGTTATGTAAGGAGGATTAAGGTGTTATCTTCACAGATTCCATTTGTGTGTATTGTACAGCTTATCATTAATTCTGGACTTGTTTCTGAGAAGTGGAGATTGAGCTTCTCTGCAGCAAAAATGCATGTGAAACTGCATTTATAAGTGAAGGAAATTGATTAAAGGATCTCTCTTAACAATAGGGGGTTTATAGTTTAGGGTTTTAGGACTTTAATCCTTAACAGCTCTGTTTAAAATAGCTAAAGATATCCCATAAATTCCAGTTTCCTTGTATAAAGGTAACATCTGTTTTTATCCTATGTATCAATCTCAGAGCAGGCATTTGATGTTTTGGAATGCTTAGTTCCCAAGTGCCAGGAGGACATCAAACTCCTAACACAATCTTTCATTATATGCTTCCTTCTAAATGGGGAGGAAAGAATCCCAATTTTGCCCAGCAGAGTGACATCTTTGAGTTTTGGCACGTGCTGTGTGTGTTAGGGAGCCATAGTGTGCAGCATGGATTTTTCTGTGTGTTGTGTTTACAGGTGCAAGGGAAGGATGCTTCATTGCTGACAGAGCTAACACCTTTCCAGACTTTTCAGGACAATATATAGGTCCCTCCCTGCTGGTTTCCAGCATTGTGTCTGGATGGTTGTAGATAAGTAATTCATTATGCAATCCATACAAGGCAAGCCTTACAGAGGAAGGCAGAACTTCTCTTTTGCTTGATATAAACTTGTTTGTTCTTAATGCCTGTCTTACTAGTCCAGGTAAGAAGCCATGCCACCTCTCCATGCTGGGCTGAAAGGTGCCTGTCTTTTGTATTTGCTTAGTAGTGATGCTTTTCTTTACCATGGCTGGTGTGTGTTTGGCCTTCAAAGTGGCCCCACTGACTGCCAGTTTTTGACACGGCTCAGGGTTCCTCATGGTTCCTGCTTGCTGACAGCAGTTCCCGTGGGCCTGAGAGGTCTGTAATAACCCAGGGTCATTGTGAGTCCCCATTGGTAGGCAGACTGTGTGTGCAAGCACTGTTGTGGGAGTCTCTAAAATGGCACTGTGTTTTTGGCAGGCCCTGGGTGAGCCTCTCTACCGGGTCAGCACGGGGAACTACGAGTACCGCCTTGTCCTGCGCTGCCGTCAGGAGGCTCGCACGCGCTTTGCCAAGATGAGGAAGGATGTGCTAGAGAAAATAGAGCTCCTGGACCAGAAACATGGTGAGTGCCACTGCTGAGTTCAGCAGACATGACTTTGGCCTTTGTGTTCCTCCTTTGTCTCAGCTCAGAAGACAGCTCAGTTCGTCTTTGCTGAAGAACTCCTTTGTGGCTGTACCTGAGACATCAGCCCTGAGGAGCCGAAAGGGATTAATGTGTAGGAGATGGTATCTAACACTGGTAAGGGAGGCTTGATCACAGCCTTCACACTGTTTGGGAAGAGAATTTTTACACTTTTTCCCCCCAACATGTCTCCACTACAGTGCAGGACATCGTGTTCCAGCTCCAGCGTTTTGTCTCCACCATGTCCAAGTACTACGACGACTGCTACGCCGTGCTCCGGGACGCGGATGTCTTTCCCATCGAGGTGGACCTTGCCCGCACCACTCTCAGCTATGGGCAGAAGGACACGTACACAGATGGGGCAGAGGAAGAAGGAGAAGGCGAGAGAGAGGGTAGCGGGAGGGAGGATGCAAATGGAGAGAAGCTCATTGATGATGCCTGAGTGTGTCAGCGTGGCCAGAGGGAGGACTTTGCAGACTTACAAAAACATGTATTTCACGTGGCCATTCATCCTCCGTGATTTCTCTGTGTGTCCAGCCTGGGCTTGCTCCTCTACTTTGGGTGGGGTAGCTGGTTGGACTGGGACCAACCTCTGCTTTCCTCTCTTTTCCTTTGCTTGTTTGCCTGGATATTCTTTTTGCCCTGGAGACTTCTGCTACCCAGCCTGGGTACTGTGGTGTGGGGAGGAATAGCCACTCCCACACTGCCATGTGCTCCTGTGCAGGCAGGACTCTGCTGCACGTGGGCAGCACCGCTCCCCGCTGGCCCATGGAAGCTTTAAAGGTTAAAGATTTGGAGGTGATTACAAATGGTGAGAACAGCCCCTTTTTGTCCTCCCCTTCTGCTATGGGGAAGTGTTAGCATCACTGCTTGCTGGCTCCAAGCTCCTTCTGAGGATCCACCTTAGGACCATGATGGAAATACCCCATCTTTAAACGAGAAGGGAGACACAAAGCATTGTGGAGAGAGGAAGACATGCTCTTTAGGCAGAAGCCTTGGGATTTTTTTAGTGTAAAGAATGACCACTGTGCTTCCTCTCTGCACAATTATTTTGTGCTGCCTCTGGGCCAGCCAGCAGCAGTAGCTATCCTCCCATTCCCTAGAACAAGGGAAGGGGGAAAAGGAAAGCTGAGGTAAGTGAGAGTGCTGCTTTCCTCCTTCCTTTTCCCTTCCCCTCCCTCCATCCCTGTGGGCCAATCCCAGATGCAGATGGCACTTCCTCTGTTAGTGGGCAACACAACTGCCAGGAGGGGTGTGCTTCTTGGGGCAGGGGTTTTGACTTCTCTATCATTACATTCTAGTGGTCATGGGAGAAGTTATTTAAGGGCATTAATTTATGATCAAGTTGTTTTTTTTTTTTTATTTGTGTTTCTCTTTGATTGTTTTTGGAGCTTCTTCATCTCTGTGGGTGCCTAGAAAAAAGCCATCCATGGTCAAGCTGCTCTGGAGAATTTAAACAGACTGATGTGGTGACTATTGTCTGTAATAAAGAAATACGTGACATTTCATTTCATGTCCTTCATGCCTTTTCTAGAAGAGATTTGTTTGCTTATCTTCAATTGGTTTTAATCTTAAATTGTAATGCTGGGAAGATGGGTGTCATGTGCTGGCTGTTTTTTTTCTTCTCATAGTGGTACATAATCTCTATACCAAGCTGTAGTGATCAGTGCAGCACAGATTTCCAGAGGACGAGAGTTATAAATTCTGTAGCCAGGCCAGTTCTCCAGTAATACCAGCTTCTCTGCATTTTAGCTTCTCAGGGGTCCACCAGCCTTTTAAAAGCCACCAGGTGCCTTAGTCCTGCTAAGTGGCATCCCTGTGCCCCTCCAGGGCCAGCTTCTCCACACAGCTCAGCTGTTGCACCACAAGCTTCAGTTGATGCTTAAGTCCCTGATGGTCTTTCAGAGTTGTTTGTTGTGCCAAAACATGAAGCAGTTAAGAGGAACTGAAAACACTTCAGCAGAGTCTGCCTGAAAGCCATTGAGGCAAAGTGTAAAGCAGCATAGCTGGGTCTTTTAGGAGGAGGTCTGGGAATCTTGCAGCACTGTTTGTAGAGAGGTCTCGTACCCTAAGGGCTTTTATTTGCTTTTGTGAAAAAAAATTTAAGAGCGGGAGGCTTAGTGGGAAATTGTGACTTGTGACAAGGAAACAGAGGCGACCTTGTTCAAGTGACTGTCCTGGCTGACAAGGGCAGTTGTTTTCATGCTGTGGACCTTGGACCTCTGGGAAGCTGTGAGCTCCATCTTGGAGGGCATACTAGTGAATAAGGGAAACCCAGCCTGGGGTTACTGGGGAAAGAGCTGCAGAGCAACTTGGTTGAGCAGAAACAGCAATCTTTCCTTGTGGGAAGGGAAATCAAGCTTTGAGAGCATTGGATGAATGTCTGCAGGGCCCCAGCAGCCTTGCTGCTGCTCTCATTCTCCCAGAGATTTGCATCTGGGGTTTGTAATGGGGTTTAGTCTTGTTTGGAACGCTTCTAAGTGAGTTTGAATAGGTAAAAGGCCAAAGTCACACTATGACTGGCTCAAAATCAGATCTAACAGTGGTGTTAGCTATGGTGGGACAGAGTACAGCTTCATGGGGTTTACCTTCTCCCCTCCCATTTCCAGTTCTTCTGTCTCTTCTTGAACTGATATTCTTCAACAGCTTTATTTTGCTCATCATTTACTGCTGTTTTTGTTTGGGAGCACCTAGAATGAAAGCCTTGCCTTCATGTCCCCACTCACCTGCTGTGTTTAAATGGCTTTATGGATCCTGCAGACTCTGCCAACTACCCAATAATTTGTAGTCAGGCTGGTCTGGAATGAAACACAACTTTTGGTGGCCCAACGAGCTGCCTTCCCTGCAGCCCTCTGCTTAGATTTTGATCCCTTGTTGTAGTCACAGGTTCTCCCAGGGTCTCTGAGGTGAAGCAGTTCATGAAACCGGAAGAAAGAGCTTTGGCCAGGGGTGTTTATAAAAGATCCAGTCCTAAAGCAGATTAAAGTGGTTTAAGCATGCCAGGGAAGGTTGTCCTCTCTGAATCTAGAAATCCACCCCTGCAGTGCGGGGTGAGGGGGTCATGCCTGCCTTACCACGTGCTCCAACACCCTCGTTAGCAGCTCTCAGGGACTGGGGCTTGTCCTTCTGCCTTACCTTTGATTCGTTTATGTAAGGAGGTTTTCTCTGTTCAAGAGGAAAACACAGGCACGTCTGATGCCATTCCTGCTCAGTGGATAATCGCTTGGGACATGGTTATTTACCTGTCTTGAAAACCCCACCCCCACAGGGGCCAAGTTGTTCCCTTCACACATCAATGTCAACGGGACTCACTTGAGCCTAGATAAAGCTGGCTTGGTGCTATTCCTGTCAGCGAGGCTCTGTACTGCAGCTGCACACCTAATGGCATTAGCCTTTCTTAGGTGTCTTCTTGCTGTACCTCAGCAGCAGCCTCTAACACAGCACTCCCCTACCTGGGGAAGCAGCATCAGGTGTCACTGCCCCAGCTTTACTGTCCACAAAAGATATACCAGACAGAGGTGGTTGGAGCTCATGGCCTCCTGGTTTGGCAGTGCCCCAGGGAGGTGTTGCAGATAGCCTGGTGTCCACCCCTATGCTGGTGGCCCCTCAAGGTGGCCAGGTGGTAGCTATGAGTTACACCACCTCCTAAAGGTGCTGCCAGTGAGACTGACACTATCCGAACCATGGAAGTGGGGTGAAGGAAACACTGACACCAGAACAGAGCGTACCAGATCTGATTACAAAGAGTCTCTAATTGTTTGTGTTCTGTATTGTGACAATGCAGAAGGAAAAGGAGAGTCCTTGGCAGCCTCTTCAGAAGACTTTCTCCAGGGCTGGTTTGAAAGTGAGGAAAGAAGATTATTATTTTTTTCTTTTTGGTGTTTGGGCTGCTTTGAGCCTGTGTTGTACCAGCGTGGGTGCAGGATGCAAGTAGACGTATCACTGGGTAGGTTGTGGACATGTGTACATAAGGACCGGCTATTCTTATACCTCTCCCTCTTATTTCCTACATCTGCCTTTGTCCCAACTTTCTGCTCCCCGCATCCCACCTACCCTCCCATGCTGAGGTGCTTGCAAACAAGACCAGTTTTATACATCCCTGTTGTCTGCCCTGGCTAAAAACTGTCTCTCTCCACCATCTGGTCAGCGTTGCAGCCGTCTCGTGCCAGCACCTCCCCATCCCCTGCAGGACAGCCGCCTCCCTCCCCTCTCTGCTCCTCTGCCACATGGTTGGCCTCCTCGTTGGCCACCACCACAGCGTTGTCAGTGCTGTGGGCCAGCTGGTGGTTGTTGCTGCTGTGCTCCTCGGCTTCCTGCACGTCGGACTCTGCTTCCTCGGTGTCGCTCCCACCTCCCACAGCGGGGTTGTTCTCTGGGGGAGGCTCCTTCTTCCCTCGGTTCAGGCAGCAGTAGCTGGCGACACCCAGGAAGAGGGCAGAGAGCACGACCTCTGAGCCCGCCAGGTAGAAGATCACCTCATAGTTCTTGAGAGCATCGACCAGGCGGCCTGATGGTTGGAGAAGACATGAGATGGTTAAATTCAGCCTACACACTCCTGCACGGACAGCCCAGTGCAGGTGGGCAACACCTGCATTTGGCTGAGGACCCATTCCTCAAGGAGACAGCAAGAAGCCTGACTACCTAAAAATCACCCTGGGAAAGAGCCACACTGTACTTCCAGGGAAAGTACAGTAATGGTGCATGGTTGGTGTTTTCCCTTGTTTGGACAAGCTTAAATAATTGTGACACCCTCATGGTGGGCCATCTACTTGCCAAGGTGGGAAAAGCCTCTCATGATTTGGATCGGCCAGTCTCAGAAAAGAAAGTTTGAGAGTCATTGCTATTTCTTAAGGTATTATGTCAGGAAAACATTCTGCAGGGAAGAACAAATTTCTCTTTGGTAGGGAAATCCCTTTGCTTGGCCCATACCTGATGATTTCTGTGCCAGAGATATTCTCAATATATTGTCTGAATCCACTGGGGCTCACAATGGAGGAAGAGTTCCCAATCCTTGGTGCTGGGGAGCACGAACAGCTGCCTTGCTGCAGTCAGGATGCAGCCATGGAACCGCACTCTTCATCCTGGTCTCGCATGCTCCCAAATGCACGTGACCCCCAGTCCCTGCTGAAAGCAGCCCCAGGACACGCTGAGATGCCTCCCGGAGCAGTCACGGGAGGCACGTGGCGAATTCCTCCGCAGGTGAATGTGCCCCTGTTCAGCCAAGCCGGATGGCGAGCGAGGAGCCTGCGTGCCCCAGCGCGCGTGCGTGTGTGTGCAGCTTATCCTGTGCCAAACCCCTCGGCCCCACGGAGCGGGAAGCAGCTCAGGAGGATTACACCAAACAAAGCCACTTTGTTCAGCCCCCTTCTCCCAGCTGAGCACCGTTCTCCCCAAGTCCGAGACATCAGGATTGTCAGAGCACTCAAGCTTCCTGCACCAGGGGGGTCCTGCAGCCCCCAACACGACTTGGCTGTCCCCAACACGGTTCTTCAGTGACCCTGCACTGTCTGCGTGTCACTGTACGTGCACACAGGACCAAGGCACCGCTGAACTGAGGCAGGAGGGCTGAGGGATTCCCTTGTTAGCACCCCACTGGTGTGCCTTGCTCCTTGGGGCAAGGTGCTGTCAAATCCCCCTCTCCCCCAAGGATCTCTCTGCAGCTGCCTCCAAGACACATATTTGACCCTCCCTGGCCTGGGACTGCTGACTGCCCCACAGCTTATAAAGTAAGACATTAATTATTGTTAGCATTTAAGAAGGTCTTCTCTTGGCTGCCAAATTTTACTTGAAATCTGGTTGGGGTTGCTGAGGGTGGGTTTTACTCATAACTGGTGGTTTGTGCTGAGGAAAAGACCATTCACACCAAGGTCTTCAATGATGGGCTTTAGCCCATGTGTTACAGCTGAAGGAAGTGCAAGAAACAACAGAGTGGTTCCTGCCTGGGGATTTTCCATAGTCTTGTCCCTGACTCTTCCTCGCAAATCAGGAAACTAAATTTGTTTGGAAATAAGCCTTGGGCATGATTTGGCTTTCTCACATGTGATCAGGCAACATTAATCTACACCAACCTCCATTTAACAGCCTGTTTTTATGGGCTGTTTGTGGGGCATGGACCTTACCAGGGGCTGTGACCTAGACTAGACTGGCTGAAAAGCTGTGAGTGTCTTAATCCTCTTAGAAAAATTACCAGCAAATGCCTCAGGGGACTGTACAAACTGTTTTGACTTGACTGACAGCAAAACACCTGTGCCTTGGAACTGGGATCAGAACAAATTGAGATCACTATTCACAGTGTCAATCAAAAGGCCATGGACACAAGGAGAATTTAAGAGACACTTGCTTTGTCCTAATGAAGACTCTCAAAGGTTTGCCTGCAGCATGTGCCTGACCCTATCCTTAACATGATCCTATGCAACATTTGTAGTGAAGGCAGAGATCAGCTCTCAGCTTCTAGAGCAAATTTAAAATTGACAAATAGGGTCTTTCTTGAAGTGCCATGTCCATGCCCGGTACCTGCAATACAGTGCAACAGTGGCAGCCAGACCAATCACCCATAACAAGTCACCTACCTGCAGAGGGTGGGCCAATGAGCACGGCGAAAGCCTCGATAAGCAGGACCAGCCCGATGGCGCTGGAGAACTTCTGGGAGCCAACGATGGCCATCAGCACCTCGAACTGCAGTGCCCCCACCATGCCGTAGGAGATGCCGAAGAAGACGCAGAAGATGACCAGCCCCGTGTAGTTGCTCGCCCTGGCACTGCAGATGTCTGTCAAGCCGTTGAAGAGCATGGAGAAGCTGAACAGGTATGCCACGTGAGGGCGGACCCACTTCAGCCCTGCCACCATGCCACAGGCCGGGCGTGCAAAGATGTCTATGAAGCCGATGATGGAGAGCAGGAACGCGGCCTCTGTGTCCGGTACGCCTGTGTCCTTGGCGTAGTTGACCAGCAATATGGGGGGCACGAAGAGACCCAAGACCAGGATGAACTTTGAAATGGTGTAAATGATAAACCCTCGGTTGGAGAAGATACTAAAATCCAGAAGCTTCTTTCCTTTCTTGGGCTTCTTCTTGGCTTTCTTGCCTTTCTTGGTTCCATCAGTGGTGCTGATTCCCTCCTCTGATTTCCCTCCTATGGGCAGCATCTCCTTGGCTTCATATTTGTCCTGAGCTTTCCCCATCTTCTTCTTCATGCCCATATCCAGGGGTCTCATGACTGCCCCACAAGTGCAGCAATTAAGCAGAAGGCCCCCCATGATAAGGAACCCTCCTCTCCAACCAAACTTCTCCAGCAGGACTTGCCCCAGTGGAGAGAGGGAGGAAAGGAAGACAGGGCTCCCAGCAGCCGCCAGTCCATTGGCGAGAGGCCGACGTTTGTCAAAGTAGGTGCCCAGCATGATCAGTGAGGGCTGGAAGTTCAGTGCCATACCCAGACCTACATGGAAGTGAGAGCCAGGGGGGAGACACAGAGTGCAAGAACATGAGATGTGTTTTGAAACAAGATGAAAACTACCCTCAGACTATCCTAGTCCTCTGAAGTCCCACGATGAACGTATTCCTCACAAGCCTCTGTACCTTCATGTTGGTGGATGGCCTCTGCAGAGGATGGGCTAAATCAGCCTGTCCACCTGAAGTGGGTTTGAATCAGGAAATTGTGCTCGCACTTAGGCAGGACCTGAGCCTTACACAGGAATTCTGCCCCTTTCCTCTGCCACTGTGTACTGATGCCGCCTACCAGTTACCATGATCACTGAGCACCACTTAGGTTTCTTCTGTCTCAACCACAGGTCCTGGCTGTTTAGATCCAGCAGATGCATCCCTCATAGGTGCAACATTCAGGACTAAATGCTTCCCATAGCGTGTGCAAATAGGCGAGGGATACTAGACACAGCAGTGCTAAAGGGAAATACTCTTGGTCTTGGCTTTTCCCCAGGTAAGCCTGTGTTGCCCCCCAAATCCTGGGGCTCTCACCTGTCAGCACACCAGCTGTCAGATAAAGCTCAATGATATTTGTGGTAAAAGATGCCAGGATCATCCCAGCAGAAGCTAGCAGCCCGCCAATGAGCATCACAGGCCGGCAGCCAAACTGGTTCACCATGATGCTGCATACTGGTCCTAGGAGGAAGCAGAGGAGACCGAGTAGGTGACCAGAAGGAGACAGGACAACTGGGAAGGGGCAGGCAGCCCAAGCAGGGCTCTCAGGGAAGATGAAGCTGTAATGATGGAGGTCCCTACTTGGCTGCCTAGATACACATCTGTTGGGCCTGGCCGAGGGAGAGAGGCTGGTGGTGTGGAGACTTCTGTTCTGCCCTGCCTTTGGACCCCTATCCCTTGGCACTTGGTGTGATAGGAGCAGCACTTCAGCAGTGGGAGCAAACCCTATACCAATTTCTGGGATGTAGGTGGGGTGACCCCTGAGGTCTCCTGGGGCAGAGGAGACAGGGATACGGGATGCAGCACACTTCCAGAAGAGAAGTGGTAGGACAATTGTATCTGCATCATGGCTCATGACCAGGCCAGTGAGCATTGGAAGAGTCCATGGCGACATGGTCTGGGCCCATGGCAGAGTGGGAAAGGTGTGAGTTGAGGAGGGGGAAGTGTGTCCAAGCATCACCTGTCCCATAGAGCATGGCCAGCATGATGGAAGAGATCCAGGCTGTGTCACTGTAGCCCACGTGGAAATCTTTCATGAGCTCCTTGAAGTAGACACTGACGGCTTTTGGGAAGGCATAGGAGAAGCCAGTGATCACAAAGCAGCCGAGGAGCACGATCCAGCCCCAGCCACCATCTGGGGGCTTCACAGGAGCCGGGAGTTGCCCTTCTTCTGGGTCAGGTCTCCCCATCTTCTAACCTAGGAATGGAAAGGCAGGCCGGGAGGAAGTAGGGCAATAGAGAGAGAGAAATTCTGCTGGTGCTGCAAGAAGAGAAGAGAAAAGCAGAGCAGCAAACATTTACTACAAGGTTTCTCTCCATGCCCACCATCTCCAGGCTCTGAGAGGCTCATTGGGGGACCACATCTGCTGTTTGTACCCTGATCCTGCCAGGCAAGATGGGATTGCTTTGGGATGAAAGGTCATACCTCAGCTGGGCAGAGGTGGGAAGCTCCCCCTGAGACTGGGGCAGCCCAGAGCTCCATAACCCCTGACCAAACACACCTAAGCAGTGTCACAGCTCCTAGCTGAGCCTGGAGTGCTGCATCTGATGCAGCATCAGGATCTGCAGTACCCCTCTTGCTTCATATCCAGCCTTGGCTACAGATGGTGCGAAGCAAAGACCAGCAGTGTGAACCCTTTTTGCTTCCTAAATTCTGCCTTTGAGCCTCTCCCATGCTGGTCTGCTCCAGTGGGGAGCCCTCCAGGACCTGCCCTACCACAGAAACCTCCAGCAGTGAGGCAAGGAGATCCATTAAGCCCTCTGTTCTTTCCTCTGGGAGGCCCCAGTGCATGGCACTCTCCTTCTCCTTCCCCTCCCCACCATCAGGGGCCAGATTTCCGAAATAGGTGAAGGGGGAGAGCACAAAAAAAGGTGGTTATTTGCATGCCAGAGAGATTAGGGCTCTGTACGTACACAGAGGGGCCGGAACAAAGCCTAAGTGGGGAGAAGGAGGGAATTAGAGGGGATGTCTTGTGAGTTGCTCTCAGGGCTTTTAAGCTGCCCAGGAATTTTGCTCCAGCTGGCTGCTATGGGTATGTTTTTCTTTTCCCCCTTAGGTACCAGGCCTCTGCCCCTTCCAGCACCATTGGCCACAGTTTCTTTGTCAGCCAGAATTATTTTCACTCCTGTATGCAAAGCCATCGCTGGACCTAGGCCAGAGATGCTCCCAAGTAGATTAGACAGGCATTCTCCATGCCCAAGCTGGGCTTTTTGGGGTCCAGTTTGTCTCCTATCACTGTCTTGCTGGCAGCACACTCCTAACAAGGGTCCTCTCTCCTGCCCAGCTCTCTTGACTGAAGGACTGCAAGATGGCAGCAGCATCCTCATCTCTTGGCACCAGCAGCTGTGGGAAATACCAGGAGTCACATACAGACTAGAGAGTGCTGAGGGAACAGGGACCGTCTTATGGATGTGACACACATAGCTAGCACCTGGAAGTTTTGGATCTGGGTGCATTTCTCAAGGAAGTCCCTGTTCTTGGTGTCCTCCATGCACAGGGGGTGAGTTGAGCTGGTTCCCATTGTTGCTGTTGCTCTGAATGTTAGAGAAGTGCAAATCCTTTAGACAAAAGTGTGGATGGCACAAGCTGGGGCAGACCCCAGGCAGAAGGCCCTTACTTGGCAAGAGTGGTCTTACTCCACAGCCACCTCCACCATAGCCCTCCTTCCCCTCTCCAGGGGGCCTTTGCTCCTGAATTTTTTGCAAAATTCCAGTGCAGCACTCAGATACCTGCCACCACCATGGATCCCTGCAGCAGAGTTCCCCAAATTTTCAGGATGCTGTGAGCCACAAAGAAGGGGAGCTGAATCTGGCTCTGAGCATGGATTGGGACAATTCTTCTGGATGGCTGTTCCCTAGCAGCTCTTGGGCTGAACCACTGGGGCTGGTGCAGGCAGCTCTAATCTCTCCCTCCCAGCCCAGGTCTCAGGGCTGTGGCAAGGGACAGAGACATGAACTGAAAACAGGGGGCTATAAAGATATTTTTAAGGCAAGAAATCCCTACGAGAAAGAAAAGAATAATGATACACTCTCCAGCTACCCATACCTCCCTCATCTCACCCTCACTGGTGTTTTCTGGATCACTGGCACCATGAAACCAGACTGAACAGCCTCACTCAATTTCTGCCATTTTGCCCACTGTTCCTGTCCCAGCTCCAGCTGACTGACAGGCTAGATCCAGTTGTACAAAAGCTGACCTGCTGCCAAAGTGCAGTGATTTCTCAATCACTGCTGGTGCTTCACCACTGCACCATCTGCTGCTGATACTTTTTATCCAAGCCTCTCTCCCAGCCTTGCTTTTCTTGAGCTCATCCTGCACCACAAATTAAACAAATCAATCAAACCATTGCAATCCATCTTTCCCTCAACCTTCCAACTCCCTGCCAGCATCCTAGCAGGAAAATATTTGTCTGTCTGTGACTGCTCTTCAGAGATTTTTTGGCGCTGCCTGTCAGTGATGAGCCCGTGGCATCTGGTTTTGAAGAGCACGTTAGACAAATATCTGTGAGTACTTGTTTGAGTTTGGAGCTGGAGGGCACCTCTGCAGGAGCCACTTGCTCAGTGCTACAAAACAGTACAGCAAAGCATGAAATCACTTTTACCTGCCTGCAGCTAGATGTTGGCTGAAAATGATGGGGTGCACTGGAGGAGCTCTCCTGTGGAGATGCCTCCAAGGCCAGTATGCCATAGCACACCTCTGCTGGAGATTCATCCCAGCTGTGAGCCAGGCAGTTCAGAGCTGCCTTGCTCCCAACACCATGACACACATGCTCTCTGCTCACAGCTGCACGCAACAGTCACACCACACACCCTGCACTGGCTGTGCACACTCCACAGCTCACTATCATTTTGTCCCCAGTTAAGGAGCTTTATTCACAGCTAAAAGCACCGTGTGTGAGTTCACATGCACCTAAAAGCTCATCAGCATGGGCGCCTGCCCTTCCCCGTGCACCACAGGAGGGTGGGCCAGAGCAAGCACTGCCACAGAACTTGCTGCAGGTGGCTGCAAGAGGACTTGTGCCAACACCATGAGGCACAAGCCCAGGCTGGAAGGGTGAAGACCACAGCAGGTTCAGCTGTGGCTGCCAGTCCCTGGACACACACAGAGCACAGTGCAGTGGATAATGCCCAGAAAATCCCCACTGTGCTAGACAAGCAGCACCCAGGAGGGTCCATATAAATGCTCCTAGTGCCTCCATGCAGTACAGATGGGGTGGGGAGTCTATTTATTGAGTGCAAGGGCCACGATTCACGCCACCAGCCGCTCCAACCCACAGCCAACCCCCTGGGAAAGCATTTGTTGGAGAATTAAATTAATGCAGGCCCGGGATGAATTGTTCCTATTGGCTGCTGGAGCGAGGGTGCAAGCATCCCTGCACACCACTGACCTGTGCAATGAAGCGACGAGCTCCCGAGCACGGGCCGAGCCTCCGAGGGTTCAGCAGTTCCGTCAGCTGCGCTTCCTTCTCCCACTGGCCGGCACTTCCCGGCTCTGGATGAGGGTGCCTGGTTAGATGGTCCTGCTGGATCTTTTCTCCATGGTGGGCACAGGACAATGCCTGCAGGAATCTGGCACCTGTCGAGCAGTCTCTTGTGCTCCGCTCCTTCCTTGGGAGCAGCTACGTCCTCACCAGACAGCTAATCCCCCTCTCAGCTTGCTTCCCTCCAGTTCCACCGATGCCCAGCTAAGCTGCCTGTGACAGATCTGGGGGGACACCCTGTGTGGGGCACTCCCTTGCCTCCTGTGGGTGCAAGTAGTGTCCCAGGGCACCCCCAGTGTGGATGTGGGTCAGGAGCTGCTTATGGTTTCAGGTCGGCAGAGGCTAGCGGGTGCTGAGCGGGCAGAAAGCACTTCTCCACTTTTAAGAGGCTTTTCCAGCCAATGGGGACGAGGTGGCTGCCTGCCACAGCCCGAATCCCCCGGTAATCCCGCTGCCCAGGGGCTCCTTGTGTTTTCCCCAGCAGAGCAGGGCAGGCTGGCAGGGATAGATTCACTTGGAGGGACCCAGACAGGAAGAAGCGGGATGAGGGTGAGGGGTGTTGGGTGCTGGGGACGGAGGCAGCAGAGGAGGAGACCATGTGCCCATGCTTCAGTAAGGGGCAAAATAGGTAAAGTGGCTGCTTTTGAAGCTTCCTCAACTGCCAGCCCCGATGGAGAAGCGGTGGCATGGTTTTGCAGGGCATGTGCCCAGCAGAGAAGTGAGACAAGGTGGAGCAGCCAAGGAATCACAGCCAGCCTTGGCTCAAGCTGCCAGATCCTGCCCACCCCGGGCAGCTCAATAACCCCCCCTCAAAAACAACCTCCCCAGTGGCTGACTCACAGAGGAGGTCTGGCAGGCCCTGGGGACAACCAGTCTCTGGCTGCATGTGGGGGAACCCTTTTACTTCCAGGAAGGGGCTGGGGCTCAGCCCAGGTGCTGTTTTGGGGAGGAAAAGGCCTGGGCTGTAAACCCCTGAAGCCTCTCAGCAGCAGGGGGGCTGCGGGGGCCTGGCCACACTCACAGCCAGGGTTTAATGTCTATTAATAAGGCTAATCAGCTAAGCCCTGGCCATCGCTAGCGCTCCATCCCTCGCTCACGCTGCCTCTCCCGTGAGGGCTCCCCCAGCACACCGAGGGTATTCCCACAATGGTGAGGCCCCCACAGGCCCCAGGGGAATGTTTTTGCCCTGCACTAAGCAGCCATGGGGTGCCCAGCCACACGTTCCAGCAATAGGTGAGGAGAAGGGGGCCACAGGTCCTTGCTGCCCTCCGGCAACAGGACAGACAGGGGTCTCAGGGGGGCAGCCAGCAATGGGCAGTGCAGCCCTCCTGGTGGCCTGCCCATCCACCCCAACCCTTGGGCTCGTGGCTGCCCCATCTGGACTCATGGCACTGCGGTGTCCAACATCACAACCATGGGCAGCCATCGTGGCCTCAGTGCTGGGGGGGGGGCACCTGTCCTCCTCCCCCTGCATCCTGTGACTGAGGTGATGTCCCAGCCACTGAAATGGACACAGAAGATGCATTCTCCGTTTCATTTTAAAAAACCCCATATATTTTCCACAGGACAGTACATGAAGGAACAGGGCAGTGGTGCTGGATGCTGTCACCTGCCCCTGCTTGCCCCAGCACTGCCCAGCAAGGTAAGGGGCTGCACCTGGGGTGAGAAGGGGCAGGTGCTGCTACAAATGGACACAGTTGTCGAAGGGGCCAAGACCTCACCCTGTCAGCTGGACCACATCACTGGAAGCCTTCTTGTAGCCTTCTCTTTTGGGGTTCGTTCTTCTGGTGGCAAAGGAGCTGTTTGGTGACAGTCCTTCTCTGCCCACAGCAGGGATAGCAAAGCTTCGCCTTCAACATCCCAACTGCACTGCTCCGGCTGGAGATGATCTTAGCCAGCCCTATCTCCACCTCCAGCACCATCCCCTCTCCCAGGCCACCAGCCCCAGTAACACCAGACTGCTCCCTCCCACTCAAGTACAGTAACACCACAAGGGGAGGGAAGCAGGGATCAATCCAGAAAGGGCAGCAGAGATCTGCTTCTGGCTAAAACACACCAGGCACCCAGGTGAGATGGGTCCCATTGTCCCAGAGGTGTGGGAGGGGAAAAGAGAGTTCACTCCATGAGTGGTAGCACTAGGTTGCTGCCCAGCTGGAGGTCACAGCATTGTCATTTCTCCTCCTCCTTCTCTGCTGAAATCCTTCACTGCCCAGAGCCCCGTTTCATCGGATGATGGGTGCCGAGCGGTCGTTGGTGACTGTGGGGCGCAGCTTGACTGTGGCAAAGGGGTTGGTACCTCTGGAATGGGAAAGGAAACAGGCAACCATCAGGAAGGCTGCAAATGCCACACAGGGATGTCTGTGACCAAGCAAAGGCCACTTAGTCCTGTTGCAGTCGCCTCCATGCCGAGGAGGAGAGCGTGGTAAAGCTCATTGCTGAGTATGTTTTCTCCATCCTTAACACACCCACTGTTAAGCACATTCCCATGTGGTTCCCCTTGGGCTCTCCTGAGGGCTTCTCACCCTCCTTCCTAGCACATGACTGTCCCTCATGATAGCACTCGACACTTGTAGAGTGTACACTGACCCTCCAAGCAAGGAGTTGGGGAGTGGAAAAAGGCTACAGCACCACACCAGAAACATGGAGACACCAACCCAGCTGCAGGGGGAGGAAAACCAGGGATTTATGGCAAGTCTCATCTCCACAGACCTGACTCATCAGAACTCAAAGCCATGTCCTGTTTTGCCTCAGCCCTTTCCAGGCAGGCAGAGATGCACAGTCGTGTAGCTCCACACTCAGGCTGAGAGCTGCTATTGTGACCCTTCCAGGATGGATGGGAAGGAGCATGTGGGTCTGGACACGTGTTCAGGGTGCTCAGGTCCTACCTCATTTTATCTGAGTCAGGATAGGACCTTCCCAGTCAGCAGAGGCCAGAATGGACCACCTCTGCCTCCTGTCCTGGAAGGTAGGCTGTGCATTCCTTTTCTCCAGACACCTCCTTGTTCCTCCCACATTTGATAATCCAAAAGATTAAATAATAATAGCATTGTAATAATACTCCCCTCTGTCAGATTATTCCAGAGTGGAGTTCCACATCTTACTCACCGTGGGAAGAGTTCAGGGGGCTGGTCAAATACTCCTGATTTCTGCAGTGAAAAGAAAAGCAGCAGTGACAAATCTGGAGTGGGGAATGGAGAGAGAAAAGTGGGGCAGCAGACACCGCACACATGGAGGAAGATTTCACAAAACACTTAGGTGAGTTAGGAGCCCAAGTCCTCTTAACAGGGCTCTGACTCCTTATTCAATCAAGCTTTGCAAAAGTCCACAAATTCCCCATTGTAGATAACACCCTGAATTTTGTTGTGGGGGTTTGTCCCTACACCGCAGGTTCCTTACTCCCTTTGGACATCTTCCTTTGTTTTGGGGAAGAAAGGAGATGACTCAGATCCCAAAATGTCACATCTGAAGAGCACAGCAAACAGTGACAGTCTGAGCTACATTTCACCCTCCAGCACAGCCAGAGATGCCCCCTCATGTTGCCCACACACCCTGGCAAAAACTCTGTCGTCCATGCCCTCACATGCTTCCTTCATCCATGGAGAACTCCAGAGCTGTACCTACCTACCCATCACCACATATTATTTAAAAGTGGACAAACCTGATGGACAAAGTTGGACCTAGGCCCTGTGGCCCTTTTCTTGGCCAGTAGATAATGAAGGATCAGTGACAACAGACCTGCTAAAGTACTCTGGTGGCAGACAAGAAAGCCACACCTGGCCATCTGGCATCCAGTTGGGAAGTCACACCCATTTGTTTGTGGCTCAGCTGGGGGATGTCTTGGGCATACATTTAAAGCAAGGCTGAGTCTTTCCAAATTAGTCTTTCCCTTCTTTATAGTGAGGTTCCACACTCTGCCATGCTGCACACAATTCATGACTCAATCCCAGGTCTATCCCTACACCCTAGCCCTGGGGCAGGATGAAAACCCAGTGACCCAGAGGGACAGAAAGGTTGCAGAGGCTGTTCCCCTGTGTTGTGCAGCCTGAGGCTACCTGAAACCACCGAGCAGGACATAAAGAAAAAAAAAAAGAATAATAAAATGTTGCAGTTTTCAGTTCTTTGAGACATTCAATTGCTTGCAACTTTGTGCTGGCCTGGAACCAGTGACCATGGAAAAGGTTTTCCAGCCCTCTGTGAGACTGAGCAAGTAATGCCCCATGGGCAGCACTGTTCTTTCCTCCCCCAGATCCTCACCTTTAACTTGGTTCTCCCCAGTCAATCCCCTACTGCTGGAAGCAATGATAAGTGGAGGAATTCCTTCTCAGTATGTCATCCATAAGCAATAGGTTGGACACAACTTGTTCTAAGGCTCTCAAATACAGCTGTGCCCTCAGCCTTTGCTCCCAGCTTTTCCCTTTAAGCCAACTCTCATTGGAATTTAAAAGAGGAACCCTATGAAACTTCTCTCCATTCTATAAAGGGAGAAGAAGGATGGCATCTCTGTTAGCTGGTCACCCACTCCCAGACCAGCCTGGTCACTCCATGGTCCTACTATTAGCAGAAAGAAGTGCTGCCCTGGAGCCACCAGAAATCAGGCTGGGAGGTCATGGAGAAAAGGACTGAACTGAAGGGTCCCTGCTGAGCAAAAAGAGAGAGAGATGAGAAGGGCAGGGGCAGAAAAGCAGTCCCTTGGGGGAGCAAAGCCAGGCACCAAGGATCTGCACACAACAGGAAGACTGGCAGGGGTCATCAGCCAAGGTGGCATGTGAACAGACTGGGTGAGAAAGACTGGTGCTAACAAGACTCGGGAAAGCAACAGATCCCTTCACCAACACCAGAAAAGTGATTTTCTGTCTCTACTGGCCAAAGCAGAAAAAGTGTGCCTTGGAGGACGAAAGTCAGATGTGGCCCACTTCACACACACCCGCCAGTCACTGATCCTGCTCTCACCTTGGAGCCAGAATTGACTGGGGAGACCACCCCGCTCTGGTGGCTGCTGGCACCCGCTGAGAGGGGAGGTGGGTTCGGCAAGCTGGGCTGGGCAGCAGCAGGCCAGTAATTGCTGGAGGACGGAGTGCTGGGGCGGTCCAGGATGTCATCCATACTGTGACTGCTCCGCAGCGGGAAGGACCTGAACAAGAGGAGAAGACAATGAGGTGAGAGCCAAAGGGCAAGGATCAGGGAGCAGCACGGGTGCTAGCACAACATGGGATGGCTCTGGAGGAAATACACCCGTCTTGGACCGGCCCAGTTGCAAGAACCTTTGAGATGACATTGCACATGCTATGGGAGCTGCCTGGGGAAGCCTGTGAGATCCCAAGGCACAATGAGGCTCTTGGTGGGTTCTCCAGCATGGGACCCCTGCAGCTCTCTGTGGGGCACACTCTAAACAATTACCCCACTGGCATTGATGGTGTACCAGGAGCTCCTGCCTGGCCAATTGCCATCCTGTTACCTGGTGTCTGGCTCCTCCATCTCCCTCGTATTCTCCAAAGGCTTGACATAAGCTTCAGGGAACCAGCCACACCTAGGGCACAGGAAGAGAAAAATGAAGTCCATGTAACCATGGTTTGTGGTTCTTCAGATCCAGTTGCCAAACACTTCTGATCTGCACCCATCCCACACATCAATCAAGCCACGTTTGCCACTACCACGTGTGACAGGGTTCCTGCGCTTCTTTCACCCAGAGGTGGGGCACAGGGGTTATCATGGGACAGACCTTGAGCTTGGAGCAGGACTCGCTTATCTCGGGAGCCATGCAAAACCTGTGCTCCTGGGAGCAATGTTGGTGCAATCTAGCAAGAGACACTCTAACCAACCGCAATCACAAGGAAGCTGTGAACAACTCATCCAGGGATTTTACAGCAGCTCCACTCCAGAAACAGCCACCCACAGAAAGGCACTGCTTTTGTTCATCTCACATCTGTGAGCATTCCTGCAGACCACATCCTATGTGGAACGGGGCAGGCTTTACACACAGATGCTGGCTGGCAGTGCCACAGGGAGTAATTCAGTAAGCGCTGGGTGCAGCAGTTTCCATGCCCTGCCTGTGCTGGAGGCTGTGGCAGCAGCTGCAGCGTGAGCTAAGACATGCCAGCCTCTCAGGTAACTCCAGCAGTTCATGGCCCTGAGCTGGATCCCATGACAGGAGTCACTCAGTCATGCAAGCCAGGAGGGGGTCACTGCACCCCTGGCTCTTCCACCCAAAGCCCCTGGAGGTTTCTCAGGCAGCCCATCCACACCAACCCTGCCACACTGCATCTTCTTGGCACGGAGAGCCCCCATCGCTGAAGAGACAGCGCTGTCCCACTGAGATGGTGGGTGGGACACAGGCCACACCAGGAGCCAAGCGGGGCGATCATTTTGGGCTTAACCCTTCCAGCTCCAGACTCAACAAGCCTGCACCCGGCCAATTTACAGCAGCAGAGTCACGTACGTGGATGAGCCCTCCAGTTTGCCGTAGAGCCAGCCATTCTGCGCCTCCGGCCTCAGCACCGCGATGACATCCCCGGGCTCAAAGCGCAGCAGGGTCCGGTCGGCACCCGTCGTGTGGGGCACAATGGCCTGGACTCTCGTTGTGCCGCTCCTCTTTCTGCCCTCGCTGCCACTGCTGGCCTCGCCAAAGGAGCCCGAGCGGGACGTGCGGCCCGCAGGGAGCAAACCTGTGGGGAGGCAGCCCAAGGGTCTGGCTGGAGCCTGGCATCCTCCTGCAAGACCCGCACTGCCTCAAGGGGACCAGGCCTTTCCCAGTCAAGCAATTACCCTAGTGGAGGAGCAGATGGCCTTTCAGGGAGAGAGCAAAACACAGCATGGGAAAAGCAGGTAAGCATCCTGCATGAGACAATCAACTCAAGCCAAACCCATTTGTTTTGCACTGTGTCCTCTTTGGCCTAATGCCTAGAGCATAAGCACTACACACCCTGGCTGATGCCCTCCCTGCCTGACAGTCCCCTTCCTGACCTGCTAGAGCTACTGATTATTTAGGTGATTTCTCTCTCTCCCTGTCCTTTTTTTACTTCTTCTAAAAACTTTAAGCTGAAATTTCTCAGGAAGGAAAAGCAGGTGTGTTAGTGGCTGGGTTTCATAGGGCACACTAATATTTAATCTGGTAGTATGAGGAAAGGTGCTTTACTAAAATGGCAAGTCTAGCAAGAACCAGTTCTTGTAGTTCAAGGAGGCCTGAAAATTGCACCTTCGTAGGTTCCCCACCTCACACAGCCTGGCCTTGCCAGGTGGACTCTGCCCTGAAGGCTGAGCTCACCTTCTACTTCAGCTTTGCACTCTACAGCTCCCATAGGCACTGTCCTCTCACCATGCCCAGGAACACAGCTGAGGTCTGGTGATCTGGTAAAGTGGTGGTCCCTTCCCAAACCCAACTCTCTTCCCAGAGAGGTCCAACCCCTGTGTCTCCCCACAACACTGCTCCCAGATATGGGTCGTACTGGCTGCTGATGGTGTCCTCCGCAGTGGCCGCCTGGGAGACTCTGGCTGAGGAGACATTCTCATTTCTGGAGGGTCCGGAGAGAAGACGCTGGATCTACTCCCAGTCATAGAAGAAGAAAAGTCCCCAAGGGGTCTCTGGGGCTGTTGGAAAGAAAGGGAGCTGAACACACATCCACGAAGGCTGTGTTAGGCAGGAGATGCTCTGAGAGATATGCAGTCCCTTTTAGAAAGCCAAACTCAGCACACTCCTCCATTGCAGCCCACACACAGGCTACTCTTCCTCTTGGCCAGGAAAGGCCACTGGAGCTGGACAAGGCAGCAAGCACTATGTTTGGCCAAGGACTGACCTTGCCCTGCAGCCTCACCACCAAAGAACCATTGAATATTTTGGGTTGGAAGGGACCTTTAAAAGCCATCTAGTCCAACCACCTGCAATGAGCAAGGATGTCTTCAATCAGATCAAGTTGCTCACAGCTCAGTTCAACCTGACCTTGAATGTTTCCAGGGATGGGCGTCCACCACCTCTCTGGGCAACCTGTTCCAATATCTCACCAAACAAGGTTAAGCTGTCTGTGGGCTCCTCACCATCTCAAGGTGGGTGGGCGTGAGCCGCCCTGATGGATACCCCTGGCCGTGGGAGGCTGAGCGCAGCCCCTGTGAGTGGCTGTTCGAGGGGTTACGGCTGGCTTCCAGCTGCTCCTTCCACCGTGGGGCCTTGGTCTGGATCATGCCCCGAGCCTGGGGGAAGAGAGAAGAGAAGGTGATGGACAGGGCAGACCAGCCACAGAGGAAGCCTAGGGCTTATATGTGCATTAGAGACCAGGTTGTCCCACAGTTAGGCTTGTGGGAATGGCCAAACTGCTCCCTGTACGCAGGAATTTCCAGGGTGGCACCCTCCAGCAGAGATCCCCTGATCCCAAATACCCTGCTATAAATACCTAGAGCACCTTTCCCTCCTCCAGCACTCACACACCTAACTAACCCCATGCCAACACCATCCTCAGCCCCAGACATGTTCTCCCAGCCCAGTACAGCCAGCCTGAACAGCAAGAAACAAAATAGTTTCCTGCCCACTCCATGCACAGATGCATTCTTCCCCTAAGGGATGGCTGCCCTCCTGCCTGCATGCTCCCCCCTCCAGCCCTGCTGTCTGCTCCCCAGCTCTGCTCCCCAGCATGGCAGGGCTGTACCCTGCTGTAAAACTGGAGGAGAGTGTTGTAGAGCAGCTGGTGCTTTTCAGCCAGGAAGCGGTAGCGGCGTTTCTCCTCCAGCTCAGCCTCCCTCTGGCTCTCAGAGACGAACGCCTGCATCTCCGAGCGCAGCCGCATCACGTTCTCCTGAGTCACAGGGAAAAAAGGGAGGAATGGATGAGTGAAAATCCAGCAGAGTGGACTCAGGGGAAGGGTTGGAAGGGGTCATCATGTCTATCAGCTTCCCAGTCCACTTGCAGTGCTGGAGCAGCAGAGAGGAGCTAGAGCAGAGTGCCAGGGATTAAGTCCTTGCTTCATGAGGCTTCCTAAAAGAGGAAAGGGCTTGGCAGGAGTGAGTACCACAGGTCAGTAGCACCCTGTAGAACAGGGTGTTTCCTACTTTCCAGATAAGCCTGCTGCCTTTTGAACATCGGGGCAACTCCTTGGCTAAGGCTGCTGAGAAATCAGCCCTGGCTTCCAAGAAATCATCAGGTTCTTATTACCAGCTCCTCTTCCTGCAATCACTGCTTACCTTCATCTCCCGAGCATTTTTGTCACGAGCCCTCTCCATTCTCCACAGCTCTGCCATGCACTTATCCAGGTTGGTGGCTCTTCGCTGGTACTCCAGCTCATACTGCTTCTGGCTCTCCTGCCAGGGGGAAAACAGGCTCAGTGAGGAACCAGAGACCCAGCCACACTGTGAGGCAGCAGGGGTCCTGATCTGATGGGTGGCTGGACATCTGAGTCCACCTGCAATCAGGCTTCACCTGCACCTCTTATAAAATGTCTTTCTTTGCCTTTCTTTTAATTTTAAATGGCCTGAGAGTGCTGATGAACCTCCAGGCCTCAGGAGCAAGGACTGGCACCCAGCTGCCCCAGCCCTGGGTCCCAAGGCTTCTCTCTTCCTCTGTGACACTGCCTGCCAGCATGGCCAGCTGGGCCATGGCAGCACAGGACCCACAGACAAGCAGAGCCTGTGGTTTGGGAAAGCTGGGAACTGCTTTTGGAATGCTGAGTCTCTCAGCCCCACTGAAGCATTTGGCAAGTCCCACTGCACAAAGAACAGCCACCTGCCCTCTTTTAGCTCTTCATCATCAGCTGAACAAGGGGAGTTTGTTCCATGATGGGAAAAGGTAAGACCCCCTATTTCCCGCTGAGAAGAATCACAGAAACACCTCAGGTGTTGAAGCAAAAACCATTGGGTGAAGGGGAGAGAGAAACAAGGAGAGCTGAGGAGGAGAAGGGAGTTCATCACTTACACTGATAAACTGCACATCCATTTTGCTGTTCTTCTCCATGTGCTGCAGCAGGTCCACGTGGAAGGTCTGAGCCTGAAAGAGGCAAAGGAGCCATCACTCTTATCCCTTCACCATCTGGGATGTTGCATGCACTGTGATATGGGGTGGCTCATAAAATGTGCTGAGCAAGTGACTCAGAGCCAAGCTCTGGGCATGCCAGCCCTGTAACCCTCCTCTGCCACGTGCAGCAGGGAGGCAGGCACCTGCCTGCAGGCATGTGTGAGGGCAGCTGACAGGGTGAATGTGATAAATGCTGATAAGCTGTATTTAAGGAAATCACTTTATTCTCCACCTCCACCAGCCCTTGGGAAAACCACTCACCACAACTTCCAAATCAGAGCTCAGTAGTCTCTGTGTGTCAGACATCTGCATCAGAATTTCACCTTTGGGGGAAAAAGACAGGAGAAGGTGAAAAAGTCCTGTGGCCATTTTCTCACGTGCCCAAGGAGGCAGACCAGCAGCATGAGCTCAGGCTGCTGATACACAGCTGTGAAAGTCCAAGAGCTATCACAAAGCACTGCTCTCTGCACTCTGGCAGCCTTCCTTCCCAGGCACTCCCAGCACATTTCTGCCTGTCCTATGGGAAGGCAGCTCCAGCACCTGCTCCGATGCTGTGCATGGTCCCTCTTCACCGGTGTTGGCATTATGAAACCAGGAAAGGAGGAGACTGATGGGAGCAGAGGAGCTAGCTGGGAGGTACAGATGACAAAAAGAGTCTGCAGAAGGGGCACATCTGCTGGAAGCTTTTTGCTAAAATGTTTAGCAGTGGAGCAGTTCCCTGACCACATTTTCAGCAGTCGCCACCAGCCTGCAGAGTTATTTACACTGCTGAGTGTGAGTCCCTCAGCCCCAAGCTGCCATCCCAGCCAGCTGCAGGCTCAGGAGGACAAAACTCCACCAGCTGTTGTCAGTGCAAGCTCCCTGGCTTTTCTCTCACACCTCCAAGGAGGAGAAAAATGATGAAAATTTCATCTCTGAGGGCAGGATGCCGCAACAGTGACTGGTTTCTGTGAGAGGTCCATCTCAGAGAAACATAGGGAAGAGTGCTGGGACTGTGAGAAACATTAAGGACACACAATAAATTTGACTGTTGCCACCTGGACAGGGCCTGGTACAGAGAGACACCATTTAGAGGAGCTGTCTTTCTTCCCCAGTACCTGGAAATGGACCAACTAAGGGAGAAGGTCAAAAAAGGTAACTGTGGCTCACCACAGGAGAGAAGATGATGAGCAAGAGAGCCTTACCCAGCATGTGTGAGGTAGAACTCTGCAGTGCTTGCTCCCCAATCTTCTCAATTGCCTTAAAATACACTTCAGCTGCTTTGGATAGTGCTGTGGGGAGAGGAGAGGAGAGAAGTGGTAAGGGTCCAGCCTGCCTTCCCACCATCACCAGCTCCAGCCAGCAGCACACAGAACAGCCAGCTCCTGGTACTTTACAGGCACCCCATCTCTCCCCATCAGCAGGGGGTCCTGGAGCTGAAGAGTGCTTAAGAGCAGCTCAGGACATGTCAGAGGTGGCAGAGCAGCAAGCTTGTCCTGGTGAGGGGCTAGGGGGTGCCCAGGCTGGATGCAGCACTGTGGGGCCTGGAGCCCTGGCGGTGTGGCACCGCACTCACCGTGGAAGGCACGCAGGTAGTTGTTCCCCAGGTACACCAGGTTCTCCAGCGCGGGGTTGAACTGCTCCAGGATACTCTGTGGCCAGGCAGAAGCACGTTAATGCCATTCTTCTCATGCCCAGAGACCTCAGCAGGTCAAGGGCCCTGGCTGTGGTTTGGCTGGGTGAGAGCCCCCTCTGGAGCACTGGAACCGAGGCGATGTACAGCCAAGCACAGCCAGGGCTGGCTAGCAACTTCAGCTGCCCTTAGCCTTCCCAAGCCAGCCAGGAGAGGGAAGGTAGCCCGCTGCAGAGCCAAGTGGTTGCCTGAATAAAGATGGCTTTCTCCCAAGGGCCCACACCCACTGCAGGCAGGGGAGTCACTGCAAGGGGATCTGAGCAGCCTTTTACTTCACCCCACAGCCAGCCAGAGGGTCACTGCTTATTATCCAGGCATGAACACAACACTTTCCTGGCCAGGATGTGGTGCACTGCCAGACTCAGCAGCTTAGTAAGAGAAGGGATGGACAACCAGCTTCTCTGCTTTTATTTGCCTTTATCAAAGGTGTCCATTGACTACAGAGAAGACCAGACACTGGAATAAGCAATTCCCCAGTTCTGTCAGCTCTTTCCCCCTTGGTTCAGCACTGATGGGTGTAGGGAAGCATTTATAAGATCAGAGACTCTTCCAAGCGAGAGGCAAAACAGCCGAATGAACTTCTTCCTGCCAGGAACCAAGGTGTGTCACCCTTCATGCTCTAAGTCCAAACCACCCTGGCTGCCCAGTTCCTTCCTGAATCTGCCCTTAGGACCCACACCACCCTCTCCTCCTGCTCCCAAACACAGCCCAGAGCCCACAGGAGCTGTGGCAGTTCAGCCTGGGAATGGATTCAGCCCTTGGCTGTCCACCCAAGGGAGCCTTTGGCAGAAAACACTCATCCCCCACCCACACATCTCCCATATGCAGTCAGGAGCAGCCTTTGATGCCAACACTCACCTTATAGATGGAGATGGTGGATCTGTAGGACAGATCCATCTCTGGAGCCTATTCGCTCTCTCACAGAGAATCAAGGAGCAAAGGAGAGTACAAGGTGCTATTCTGGCCCGGAGGACTCTGCTTCTGCACAGCCAGCTGGATGGAAAGAGCCTGTCACCAGCAAGGAAGGACAGCAGGAAGACACAGACGTGGTACAAAGGGAGCACTGATGGAGTTTAATAATTCACCAGCCGAGAGGCTGGAACTTGATCTCTGGAAGTAACCAGACTCTGGGGGGGAGAGAGGAATCCTGCGACAGCCAGCAAGGACACGTGACTGCCTCTTTGCATTATTGATTGCCAGCTTGGTCCCCAGCTCTGCCTGTCCCGACACCTGCGGCGCCGGCCACCTGCCCGAGTCACCGCCTTATGGCTCGCTGTCCCCAGCACTGCCACCGCCCCGACGTGGCTTGCCCGGCCTCACTGTGCTGAGCAAGGGAGGCGTCTTCAGGTCTCTCTCAGCAGGCACCTCGCAAGTCAGGAGATCCC
The DNA here is from genome assembly GCA_013396995.1 of Dicaeum eximium. Lineage (NCBI taxonomy): Eukaryota > Metazoa > Chordata > Aves > Passeriformes > Dicaeidae > Dicaeum > Dicaeum eximium. The sequence goes on along the minus strand of VWZP01009871.1, from coordinate 1,366,559 downwards.
CATCAGCTTGTGATCGCAGGCAGCAAAGAGCAGCAGGCAGGGGGGAACGCCAGGAAAGCTCTACACAAATTTCAGCTTGCCCTTGCCCATATTCCCCCACTCCAGGCTTCAGCCCTCTGGCTCTTAGCCTCCCTCCCACTCCCAGTCTCAGTCAAACTCTCTTAACAGCAGGAACAGCCTTCTGTCCAAACCCTTCCCCAGGTTTCACCTCTGCTGAGCTGGGACCAGCGCCGCCATTGTGATTTCTTCTTGGCATATGCCTGGGAAGAGATGGATCAAGTAAAAACCAGTGCTCTATTTTATAGGCCTGGACAGCTCCAAGAGGATCCTCATATTGCAGTTGGTCCAAAGCCTCTCTGCTCTGGTTGGAACTGCTGTGGGCTAGCCAGCCATTCACACCACCCATGGACTCCCAGGGCTGGCTGCAGGAAGAGCTCGTTCACCTCTTCAGCCTATACAAAGGGTATAAATCCTGTGTCTCAAGAAGCCATTTTTCTGATTTGCTGCCAGTAAGAAATTAAGAGTCTGCAAGCCTAGAACCCCTCTGGGAATTCATATGATAGAGAGAAAGACAAGACCACCATGGACTCCACAACATTGGAACCAAATGCAAATCCCTCTTTATTTTAGGACATGTTAGTTTCTCACAGAAACAGGCAGCAGCAGTCCATTCACTCAGAAGAAAAACATTAAAAAATCAGTTTTTCAGGTTACTCCTCAAAACACCTCCAAATAGATACATAAATTATTTATAAATATGCAAAAATTACTGCAGAAACAACAACTGGTGTAGCAATCACATTAGAATTTCCAGTCGTAATAAAAAAGTAAATCTAAATTGTCACAGGGTTGGCTTCTTTGGTGGGAACTGATCTCAGAGCATTTAATGTTAAGAATAAAGAGACAATCTCTCTACAAAGCCAAGGCTCTTGTCCCTTCCACTGAGCTTGCTGTGAGTAAAGACAGGCTTTTACATCTCAGCCCCTGAGCAAAGTGTAACACAGCAAATCAGTGGCATGATAAAGTCCTGGGTGGGGGAGGCTGCTCCCTCCCCAGGCACAGTGTTGCCAGCCCATTCAGAAGGAAAAGGAGAAGCTGCTGCAGAAGACAACTGTCTCAGGAAAGGCTTACCCTTCTCCAAGGCCAGTTGCAACTTTCTGCATCGTATCTACTGCAAAAAGTTGCAGCATTTCTGCTCCCCTCCAGACTGGGTGTGTTGAGGGAAAAATAATCCCTTTTCCCCATACTATGCACTCTGAAATACCTCGGGCCCAGTGGGCCAAGCAATCCCTGAAGCTTTATCAGGCCTAGGCCCATTCTGTGACGTAGGAAGGTGCACGGTGCTTTGTCAGTGGAGGTACTGCACAGACAGGAGACATTCCAGCTGCTACAGCTCAAGACAAGTAGGCGAGGGCTCTAGATTCTGGGTCAGAGAGCAGGGCAGCAAAACCAAGCACAGCAGCAGAGATGGGGTTACAGCACAAAGGTAACTGTCAGCATTTCACAGCTATCATGTCATACATTCTGTGTCTAGGAATACATGTGTATGTGCACTGTTGTCTATTCACTATTAATTCCTCTCAATTACTACAAGACTGTCCCCCACCTCAACACCTTGGCTCAAGGGCAAATCTGAGCCATTTCAGTGTCTGCTGCTCCTTGCCTTCAGAATGCAGAAGGGGCACCCCCAGGTCAGTCATCGGCAGAGATGTCGCACCAGCTGCTCAAGCTGCTCCCGCTGCTGGTAGATGTAGAGCTGGGTGTCCCAGAGAGCGTTCACCAGCACGGCGTCGTTCACCTCGTCCAGCATCACCTCCGTGTGCAGCTGAGGGCTGAGCCTGCAGGCAGACACAGCATCTCCAGCTAGGCACAGATACGCAGGTGACCAGGCAGAGCCTGCCAAGCAGACACTCCCACCCACGGGGTGCTCGCTGATCTGTCAGGTGTGCAGAGCAGAGGCCCTGCCCCTCCTTCTTCAAGGCCCAGCCACACTCAAGGCTGAACCACAGTGCAGCACGTGAGGGACAAGTCTAAAACAGGCTGTGCAGGGTGGAACAGGGCAGGATGCGCATCCCAGAGGGCCATGCAAGACAACACTTCCCAAACCTCCCTTAACTAGCCCAGACCAGGCATTCTGGGTGCCTCAGCTCGTGTGGAGGGCCAAGGCACGCTCCATCCTGTCACTGAGGCGTGTGCAGGAGGCAGGTCTAGGCAGGAGTGCCTCTGGAAGGGATGCCCTTTGGGATGACACATGTCACAGCCGGGTCTGAAGTGAAAGGGATAAAAATAGGTCTGTGCTAGAGAGTGGAAAGGAAGCTCCTACCGAAAATATGGGACATCCGTCATCTCACACCAGGCCCTGGCACGATCCACAGCTGGGCCATCTGCGTCAGTGCACTGCAGGAGAAACAGGCCCACAGTTACAGCCTGGCTCCTCTTCCCCTGCCTACAACAAGCTTCTCTGGCACCAAGTCCAACTGCACATGCCCCAGTGGGGGAAACAAAAAAAAAAAAAAAACAGGAGCAAGAGCATCCTGGATGGCACTGCTCACCACCAAGAGCTGGGTGGTTTTCTTTTTTTTTTCTCGCAAGGACAGTGCTCCTGATCCTTGGGACACAAGAATTGCACCCTACAGACCCTTCATACATCACAGCACAGAGTGGATTGCCTCAAGGAAACTCCCAGGTTGATCTGAATAACAGCCTCCTTGGGATTTCATCTGTATCCATTCTGTCCAAGCCCTGTACAGCAGAGCCTGTGATTACTTCAGGCTTACAGGGCTATCCTGAGACAGCTTCCCTGTGAGCCCTGAGATAAAACACAGGAGAAGCAAAAGGACTCTAAGAATATAAGCTCTAACTTTAGGAAGCTAAAAAGGAGATAAAGCAACAGCATTAAAATCACAGTCAGAACTTCAGTTCTGATCTTTCTGGCTTTCATCCATTTAGAGTGTTTTCATGAACAACATGTGATGATCTTCTTCCTGAAGCACACAACTACACACTCCTAACCACAGCTCTCTATTGTTTTTAATTCGTGACTCTCTCACTTCTCTAGTATTTACTCATTCCCCCAGTGGGAAAAACAAAGCTTTTCTAAAGAAAAAATACTTGCTGTTTTCTGAGGCATGATTTTTTTTCCCCAGGTTGCTCAGATGATAAACAATGCTTCCTGGAAAGATACTGAGTTTCACAAACTCACACTTGCAAAGGTTCCTAAGAATCACTGACCACCATTCAGTCTTTAGCTCCTTTCAGCTGCAAGAATATCCCTTGGGGATGAGTGTCCCTTTGAGGCACTCAAAACCCCAAAGAATCAGACAGGTCTTCTGGCCAGCAGTGCTCCTGCAATTCTTAAGTTACCCACTACATCCATGGTCAGAGCAGTTCCAAGGAAATAGAATTTACTTCCAAAAGGAGGAAGCTGGAAACTGGAAACCTTTTGTCCCTCTCTGCAAGCAACCCCAGGGATCTTTCACCATCCCCTCCTCCCAGTACTCACACAATCCACCACCATCTTGCCAAGCTCCCTGGCCCCGAAGACGGTCTTTGCCAATTCCCAAGGGTTTGAGGGGCGGAAAACATCCACAGAACTCACTGGGACTTGCGGAGGCTTCCCTGTTCCCAGGGAGACCACCAACCCCAATTTTCTCACTTCCTGCTTCTGACCCTGAGGACAAACAAAAGATCTGTTTGCAATGACCAACAATGAAAGTGAAGCATGTCTTTCACAGCAGCTTCCTGGGCAAGCTCTGAAAGCCAAGGCAAAAGGCTCAGCAGCCTTTTCTTCCCCCATCCTCCCCCTAAGTATAGCCTGGTGAGACACCTGTAACCCACAGCACTTCAATAGTTGCACTGCTCTGTCCCTTCTCCCGACCACATCCAAACCCATGGGACCACCCTGCAAATGAGTCCTAGGACCAGATGACCATGACACAGTCCAACTCTTCAGTCATTCTGGCAACACACCTCCCCTTTCAATAGCTGCCATTGGTTATTCAACTTTTTGAAGAACTTGCCACAGCATAGAAGGCATTTACTCTTCAGCCTTGCAGAGTACCTTACCCTTGTCTTCTCCGTTTATTTTTGGGCAGAAAAAGGCCCTGCAGGGCCATGTCAAGGCCCACATACAACCATCAACGGAATCATCCTTGTTCAAAGAAGCAAGGAGAGGCTGATGAAACTGTCTCCTGCTCTCACACTCTTGTTAGAAGAGGTATCTCACCTCCCAGCCACTATTCCCAACACATATCCCGCTCCCTACACTCCCCTTTAGGATGCTGCACTGCTAACTTGTTTATCCACTAAGATGCATCCACTCTCACACCCACTTCTTCAAGAGAGGCTCAGTGGGGCCAAGAAAGTCCAGTTACCAGTCAAGGCTAGGATTTCCCTCACCTTTTTGATCAGTGTCTTGTTGTACTCGTGGATCTCTGCCATGGCATCAAGGGTGGGGTTGTTGGCCAGCAGCCCTCCATCCAGGAAACGGCCAATGGGCCGGAAATAAGTGGGAGCCGCACCGCTGCAGCGGGCAGCGCGCCACACGAGCTGCTCTGCAAGGAACAGACAGCAAAAGGCCTCTTGCAGCAACTCTGCTGTGCACAAAAAGCACCCCAGCTCCACCAACACAAATCAGGATGGCTTGCAATCCCAGGAAACCCTGCCCTAAGTGGTTGTGCCTCTTTCTCCCAATAGCAGGGTTTCTGCTTGGATGCACAGGATGACTCTGCAGGGCTTTAAAAGATGTTCTTACCACTTCCTACATATCCTGGGTCAAATTCACTATCCATTTCCTTGCTGCTATTTTGATAGTGAACCTGTTATGTGTGCCAGACAAGGCAGCAAGCTGGAGGGGGCTGCACACTTCCCTTAAGTGGCTTTTCCATGTTTTTTTGTGGGAGCCCAGGGAAAGACGCTGACTGTAAGCTGGACTCCTCTAGCAGACCCCTTTCCTCATGAACCTCACTAGCCAGCCCTTGCTCCTGGTGCAAGAGAAGCCAGGGGAAGAGGAGAGAGCAGAAATGGGAACCATCACTAGGACCTAGTTACAAGTCAAGACCAGGGATGAGCCATTGCTGATTTCAGAGCAATGGGAGGAAGAACATGAAATCTGTCTCTGAGGGATGAACCCCGCCCCCCCAACCAACCAGCTGGACTTCTGTGTACCATCATTTACCTTCTGGCTGAGTGAGTGGCTGGAAAGATGCACTTGTCTTGTATTCAGTGGGGTGTTTTGTCTCTGGTACAGGGTAATTCCGGAAAAGGTGGAGCTCAGCTGGCTGTCGGTCACACAATGTCCCTGTCACCATAACCCTGGAGAAGCAGACATGAGAGAATAGGAGTAAAATGGAAAAAAACAAAACCTTACAGTTTCAATAGTTTGCACATCACACTCCTCCAGCTCTGCTCTAAGGAGAGGCTGAGCATCTCTGCTGAGACAGGTCTAGAGCACATGGGACAGCATTAACCAGCACAGCCTGAGGCAGGACTTACTTGGGTTTTCGGACATCTGTCATTTTGGTGTTTTCCCCAAATTCCTTCTTCAAGAACTCATCCAGGGGCTCCGACTCGTAGGGCCGAGACCCCCGGAACACCATGTCCTTCATGCGGAAGTACAGGCAGCGCATGTAGTCCATGGACTTCCCTGAGATGGGCAATTGTGTTGGCAGGAGCAGGCAGTGGGAGGAAAGGCAGGCAGAACAAACAGCACATCAGAACAAGGATTTCCCAGGACAAGTGGGAGATGGGAGGCATCACTCCTAATCCAATCCCCTTCCCAAGCTGTCTGTCATCTGCTTGGTTCTAAGCAGCATGAGTGGGAAGGATTACAGAGGAAGAGCAACCTCAGAGCAGTTTCCCATTACCAAAATGTATCAATCACCTTGCTCTAAGGCCTCTGTGGAGAGCTCAGGAGGTACAGAACGTTTAACTTTGCCACCATGCACTCCCCAAAACACAGAAAGCTGCTCAAAGCCAGCTGACATGAGAAGCAAGCACAAAGCCAGGTCGAAGCTTTCCCTCATTAAGGAACTCTCTTCCCTCCTTTGGCAGGCAGAAAAGATCTGTCGGGACTCAGAGAGGCAGCTCCCACAACACATCTGGTCCTCTGGGAGGAAAACTCAGTCCCATCAGAGTGAGAAGGGACCCATTATGTCCTCACCATGTACAATAGCCAAGGCCAAGATCCCTCCAGTGCTGGTCCCTGCAATCCAGTCAAAAATCTCACGAATGGGACGGCCCGCAGCCTTTTCAATAGCCAGGAGAAGCTGGATGAGCACAAGGCCACGGATGCCCCCTCCATCCAAGCACAGGAGCCGGTCCTGACTGGAGAGAGACAGACACAGATGACTGGGAGCTGTGGGACAGATTATTAATCACAGAACACTCCATGGGAACATGGCCCTGGGGACAGAAAGCTATGCCAGTAGGTAGATTGCTGCAGACAGAGTAATTGGTGAATAAATAAATCCAGCAGTGCCTTCTCAGGTGCAAATAAGACATATCCAATAAGCCTTGTCAGAGCTGGTGCAACATCCTTTGCTCTTGAATAGCCATCTCTAACCTTTACACCAGAGAGGGAGTCACCAGCCAAAAACACACCCAAGTGCCTTACTACACAGCAATGGGTATTGTGTAATAAATAAAAAAAGCAGACAGACCTAAATCCTGCCAGCAGCACTTCAGTGCCAACTCCTTCTCCACTCCACACAAGGCGAGGTGCAGGCACTGCCAAGACAGTGCAGAGGAGCTGAGTGAACATCAGGGCAGTGAGTAGGGATGGGGAAATCACAAAGCCAAAACAGTGTTGGGTGCCCAGTAGCACAGGGGAGGGACAGAGCAGGGCTTCACCTCCTGAGCTCAGGCTCTGCTGCAGCTCCAGGCAGGATAGGCAGGGGTCATTTATGGAAACAGAGATTTCTCTAAAGATACTGGAAAAACTGCAATGTTGATGGACACAAAATAATGTCAGCTCTAAGGACACCATCTCCATGGGCATGGGAGGGGACAATTCAGACACAGATTTCACCTCCAAGTTGCACAGGAGCCTGGATAGAAGCTGCTCCTCACTTACTTTCTTTTAGCCTCACCGGGCATGTCCACAACATCTGGTGCCGTCAAAAACTGTCCGAGCGTTGTGGAAATATATAGAAGGTCCTGGTACCCTAGAGGGCCATGAACATGCAAAAGGAAAAAAATTAGAGATCACCAGTGTGGTAACTGATTTCCACCATAAACAAAGAGAGAATATCCAAGTCCCTTCCCCATCGAATAAAGGTCCCTGCAGGAAACACAAGCCATCTTACCCAGAGCCAACAGGTACCCCCCAAATTTAACTCCATGCCAAAGGACAGAAACACCACCCTTTAGAGTGGGCAGCTGTAGATGCACTGGAAAAGACAGCATTTGGAGAAGCAGATGATGTGCACAGTGGGTGAGAGAAGGCAGAGCACAGCAGCGTGCCCACTACGCAGCTTACTGCAAGCTGTTAAGATAAAACCTAAATCTACTCCTCAAAGTAACCTAGGCAGGAGAGCTGTGGGGACAGGGTGACTTGTCATTACCCCTCAGCTGACGTTCACCCAGGCCACCCTGGGTGCAGGGCACCAATCCAGGCTAGGTGAGAAGCCAGCCTGCAAAACCAAAAGAAGAACAGGGGGAGAGAAGTTATATATTCCTGCCAGCACCCAGGCCAGAAGGCTGCTATGGACAAAGAATTGTGGTGAGGAATTTCTTCAAGGGCCAGAGTCCACGATAAAAAGGGGTTTTGCTCTGTCACTGCATCAGAGCTGAAACTGGGCATGAATTGCCTTCACCAGGCTGTGGTGAGAAGAAAGTCCTGGTGTCAGCAGCCCTGAGATTTGCGGTGACACGGACACATTCCACGACTGTTCTCTAGCCCCACAGGAGAGCCTTTGCAAAGAAAACCTCCAAGCTGAGATGGGAAGTGATCCACAAGCAGATGTTAGCTGCTTGCATGCTCTTCTCATGACCCTCCAAGTCAACTCCCCCGCTGCCTATTCCACAACCCCTCTTGTTGCCCCTTCCTGAGCTCTGGAGCTCCCTGAAGGCAGAAAGTCCATCACTTAGAATAGACCCACATGCTTATTCACACACTCTGGCCAGCATAGACCTTAAGATTCAACACAATCAATATGTCCCACGGTAGGCTTTTCCTATCCATAACAAACCCCATGATCAAGGTTGCTTATCCTCAGGCTTCACCCTTTCCCAACCGCTGGCCTCCAGGATCTGAGTTAGTGACACTTCTAAATCTCCTTGTGCCCAGCACAACACTGGGAGGTCCTCAAGGCAGACCAGCAAGCACCTTCCCTTCTACACATGACCCAGTGGATAAAGCACCACTGCAGGCTAAGTGCCTTCTCTTCCAGACATGTGAATCTTTCTGTTTACAGAGCTACATTGCATCAGGTCTATAAAACAAATGTTTTGAGTACAAGAGTTCAGAATACACACAGAGGAAAAGCAGAGAAAAGAGATGGGATCCTGCAACAAGTGAATGAGGACAGAGTCACCACAGAGTCACCAGGCAGTGAGAGCTTTGACAGTTCCCAGAGCACAGCCCATCTGAAGAGGTCTGAGACAGCACTGTGAAGCAAGAAGGGAGAAGAGCAAGGGAGGGCCACGGAAGGTTTTACCTAAGCTGTTGAGGTTGCTCCGCGAGGAAGGTTGGCCTTCCAGGAAGGAGGCAGAAGATGGTGCCAGGCTTGGGGAGTCAGGGTTGGGTGGTGGGTGGCAGCGTTCGGTCCCTACAGTTTGCAGCAGGTCTAAGAGCACTTTCCGGTTCGCACCTTAGGTGACGAAGGGGGAGTTACAGATCAGAAACAGAGTCAGTGCAGGTGCACACCACGGGGGAACGTGCTCTGCCAAATTCACAGCAGGCCTGACCCTCACAAAGCCTCTGAGATGACCTGGAGAAGGGCAAAACATGTCCCAGGTGTCTCTCCCCAAACGCCAGGCAGCAGGACTTGTGCACAGCAGGAATATCCACTGCTGTGCAGTCTCAGGGGTGTGTGCCACACACTTCTTGCCCCTGAAGACCTGACCATGTCTGCCTGTGCCTGGGCGGTTCGGCAGTGCTACCCAGAAGAGGGGGAGTGTGTGCCAGCTTTTCCTCTTGCATGTCTGTGTCACAGAAGAGAAATTCATCAAGGGCTATTAATACAAAGCCTGTGCTGCTAGCAAAGTAGGTGCCTACTATGTGAGCAACTAGAAGCTGGGAAAGCATGTTGGAGAAGCATCACCCATGCATGGCATGTTTTCACCTCTCCCCAAAACACTGTTTTGGTCACCAAGGGGAGACAGGATACTGCACTCACCCTGTAAGGCTACTGACATGCTCCCTCACCTTTGCTGCTCCTGGCTGCCAACAATCCTGGCGTCTCCCCAAAATCATTTGGGATCTCAACATCTCCTCCGAAGACAATGATTGCTTTGATCATATCCAGGTGGTCATGCTAGGGGACAAGAGAAAGCTCAGTCAAGAGCCGCTACATGGTTTCTCATTCCTTCCCTCCCCTTTTCATTAGCCAAAGCACCCACAAGGGAACACCACATGGAACAGCCAGAATTTCAAAGGACTCTGTTGCTGTCTCAACCCTTCAAGACAATAGTCTCTCCCTCCCAGCAGCCCCTCAGCAAGCTCACCTTCATGGCCAGGTGCAGCGGTGTGTTGCCGTTGCGCCCGCGGGCGTTGGTGTGGGCGCCGTGTGTCAGCAGCACCATGGCGCAGTCCAGGCGGCCCCTCTGGACCGCGATGTGCAGAGCCATGTCGGCCGTGCGGCTGCTCGCGTTCACCTCGGAGCCGTACTCCAGCAGCAGCCGTGTCATCTGTGCCCCAGCACGGCAAGAAGAGACAAAGCAGTCGTGAGGACAACTAGCTGGGCACTCAAACCACCCAGGTCTCATGGCAAACAAAGCAGGGGAAGAAGAGGGAGCCTTAGCCTGGATACAGTTGGCAGGCAGATGCCAGCTGAACTGTTCCAAGCACTGGGGTTTCTCTGTCTTTTACCACAGAACTAGTTGGTGGATGCACTAACTGGCTGGAGCTTCTGGATCCTTTGGGACTGAAACACAACTATAATGAATGGCTGAGATCAATGGAGAAAAAACCAGCTCCTGCTCAGGCCAGGATCCTTGCAGACTGAAAGGAAAAATTTTGCTTTCTGAGCTTCTCTTTATAAGCCAAGCAAATTCAAGTCTGTTCTGAAACTCCACAGGACATTTCTGAGAGGAATGGGATACTGCAGGAGGGAAAAGAGCCCTCCTATAGCAATGCCCTCTGCCTGCAACAAGCATCATTCAGATGCTCCAGCATGGCATATCACCATCCTGCCCAGCTCTGGCAGGAGATGGACTTTCCCCCACGTGCTACCACTCCGTGCCTATCTCACACTTCCCCTGCACTTTCTAAGGAATGGAGCTGTTTGCTCCCAGGAAACCGGCAGGTAATGAGAAGAGAGCTCCCTCCAGGGGCGACTATGCTTCAGGGACAGTGCTGCAATTTCTTCAGCAAAGAGAAAAGGCACAAGCTGGCAGCTTCACAGCCAAGGGTGAAATACTAGGGATGAGCCCACCGGTTTATTTCACTGCTCCGCTGCTCTATTCCCTGTGGCAAACGACACTGACTGGCACAACACAAAGAGAATCAAACACTGGGCTGCTGGCTGGGCTCTGACACTCCCAGGGCACATGCATTCAGACAAGTTAGCCACAGAAGGAGTTAACTGGGTGCTGGGTAGCAACACAGGCCCTCCCCATGCATTGGCTCTATTTACCTCTGCCTTCTTTGCCCAGTGCAGGGGAGTGGCATCATAGCGTGGGTCCTTGGAGCAAACCTGGCTGGCATCTGCCTCGAGAATGGCCTGGGCACACCTGGGAAACACAGTGACATGACAGGATGGGTGGCTGCTGTCTTGACTCAAGACCTCCACTCACATCACCACCTGCCTTCTGCCCAGAGGAAAACCAGGAAACCCTGCAGCAGCATCTCTGCAACACCTGTGAGTTCCTCAGCTGCACTTTTGTTTTGCTCTTCACAGTGTGGGCACAACAGAAAGCATAGAAGCCAAATGGTGTTGGGAGTAGGAGAATCTCTCCAATTACAAGTTGTGGAGCAACATCTGAGTGCTTCTCTAATACAAGAATATGGCATTTCTAGAAACTCTCCAAACCTGAGAAGCAAAATTCTTCTCTCTTTCCATGGAAACATGGGGATAGACTATTTGCTGAAATTAAGAATCTGTGTACTTCCCTATGAGTGGAAAACCACACCTGTTGTGAACAGACCAATATCTGGTGCCTAGAAAACAGGGTAGGTAGACTCATGAAATCTGGTTCTCTTCTCCACTACCACAAAAAAAACCAAACAAACCTGTACAAGAGATGGAGCCCCAGTGACCTATGCCCATTCTGGGCTTGTGAATGTGTTTCTAATGTTGGAAAGTACTTTTCAAAATGCTTAAAAATCAGCTACCAACAGCTAGTGATGTCTTGAAAGCCCTGTTTGTAGAGCTTGGACTCTCTCTGAACATTAAGTACTATAAAGCATATACAAATGGAATTGAATTTCTCCAAAGAAAACAGGGAGTAAATATTGTGCTTCTTTTGATTCAGTTCCAGAATGTGTTATTAAGAGTCAAGAGTATCTCTGGCCTACAGGAGATAGGAAAAACTAAACTTTGAAATGAAAGCTTATTAGGATCAGAGCACTCAAAGACAGGGGTACAGCAACTAATACTAAGCATCAGTCAACCATCTTCCTACAGCTCATTCTGAGAAAAAGTATTTCACAAACAGATCTTTTTTAATCTATGTCTTTCTCCTGATGTCTGATACTGAATAAGGCATTAATTCAAAGACAAAAAGGTTTTATTCTGAAAGCATTTCTTTCTTTCCCATACCAGCACTACACATGGGACCTGTCCTAGTGAGCACAGCCCTGGCCAATGCTGAGCAAGTACCCAAGTGCCCAGACTGGAGGGGACACTACATACCCCTTCTGGGAGAACTTCAGTGCTGTGTGGATGGGATAGCCCAGCGTGCCCACGACGCTGCAGCTGGCACGGCACTTCAGCAGGGACCGAACCATGTCCTCCTTGCCCAGCTGGCACGCCAGGTGCAGAGCTGTCAGCCCTTCGTGGCTCAGGTGGTCCAAGCCAGTAGTTGGGGTTTTGCCCAGGAGCTGGAAGGAGGAGACAGTAAATAAATATATAGACAGGCAAACATGGAAAAGCACTGAGGACAGACTCTGGAGCATCAGACCCCTCACAATGTACAGCCTGCTCCCTGTAAATTGTAGATCTGTTATGTGCTGACTGGTCTGTTGCAGAAAAGTATCCCACTGCCACACTGGGGAAACCCTGGAAGCCCTGGTGCACACATGAGAAGTGCACTTGGTGCCCTGGTGCACACATGGGAATTTAGTCTCTTTTCTTTGGTTTAGCAAGGAATCAATACAGAAAACAAACAAACATGAGACAGATCAGACAACAAGCCAGGTTGAATTTCACCAGAGAAATAAATAAGGGTGTATCTTTTTAATGCAAAATTCTTAACTGCCCACTCCACAGCATGGCAAGCCCTGATCCTCATCTTACCTCATCATGCTTTAGGAAACTCCAACATGGACTGGTAGGCAGAGGGAGAACTGTCACAACAGGTATTGGGCAAACGTGGGGGGTTACTGCCGTGGGGAGGAGTCAGTCCCAGGCTTGCACCAAGTCTTGGGGAGCTGACAGACCTCAGGAACCATGTGCAAGGCCACCCACACCTTACAAACTCCATGACTCTGCCCAGCACTTCTCAGCATTCAAGAACACCTACAGCTTCAGACTGTCTCTGCCTCGAGGCTATGATCACTGTCCCTCATGCAAGGCCACTCAGTTCAAACAGCAGGTCCTGCAGCTCAGGAGAGCCCAGGGCAGCTCCCAACTGTCCTTTAGCCTGTGAGCAGCACACAACCCCCCATGGCAGCCTCAACACACATTTCCCTACAGGAGCACTCTGCCCAAAGCAAACACCCTGCTCACAGGAAAGAGAGAACAGACAGCCATGGGCTTGAGGAAAAGCAGGATGAAGGCCTGCTGCATCCAGAAAGGATTACTTTCTGAGAAAGCTTGCTTAACGTCCTTGTTTGACTGCAGGGTGGAATCTGCACTCTGAATATGGGAAACAGCACCAGCAAAGAGGGAATATAAGAAGCTGAAATCAGGCTCAAGCAATAACTAAACAGAGGGAACTGAGTTTCTCTCCCCTTGTCTGCAGCTGTTTTCCCATCTCTATCACAGCACAGAGAAGACCCGTTCTTCCCACTTTCTCCCAGACTGGAAGTTGCTCCCACCTCAATGATCTGGGGGTTGTTCCCTCGCACAGCATAGTGGAAAACAGTCTCTCCGTTGCTGTCGGTGATGTCCACCCGCGCGTGGCACTCCAGCAGCTCCAGCAGGCACTCCACGTCCCCCTTGCGGCACGCCAGGTGCAGCGGGGTGCAGCCGCCCTCGCTGTCCGTGCTGTTCACGCAGCTGCAAGGGAGGACTCACCGTGAGGCCCAGCAATGGCCACGGGCAAGAGGAGGGCATGCAGCTGCTCCAGGAGCTGACACAGAGCTACCCTCCACACCTGTCCCATCTGGTGTGAACCACGAGGTTCAGGAAAGCCCAGCCAGGGAAGGGACATCACGCAGCCATGCCCTGGACTCTCTCCCTGACATGCTGCTCCTTTTCCTGCCCTCCATATGGCACTGGGAGCTCCCTCTGCCCAAAGGAAAGCAGGAGACAGGTTACAGTCAGCAACCTGGTGATGGTGCTGCTATTTGCCCTCCAGTCCCCTAATTCCTCACCAGTCTATCCTATCCTTGGTAAACTTGTGCTGGTTTTAGTTTGGGTAGAGTTAACTTTCTTCACAGTGGCTGGTGTGGGACTGTGTTTTGGATTTGTGCTGAACACAGAGTTGACAATACAAAGATGTTTTTGTTATTGCTAAGCAGGGTTTACACAGAGCCAAGGCCTTTTCTGCTTTTCATACTGATCCACTGGTAAGGAAAGTGGAGGTGCAGGGGAGGCTGGGAGGAACCACAGCTGGGAGAGGTGACCCCAGCTGACCAAAGGGATTTTCCAGCCCACATGACTACATTTAGTATATAAAGTGTGGGGAGAAGGAGGAAGGGGGGGACATTTGGAGTGATGGTGTTTGGAGCGGGGTGTCCTCCCAAGTCACCACAATGTGTGATGGGGCCCTGGAGGTGGCTGAACACCTGCCTGCCTGTGAGAAGCCGTGATTTCATTCCTTGTTACCTTGTTTTACCTTCCTTGTGTGCATGGCTTTTGCTTGCCCATTCTTTATCTCAACCCATGAGCTTTCTACCTTTTGCCCTTTTGATTCTCTTCCCACTCGCTCTGGTGGAGGAATGAGGAGTGGCTGCGTGGGGCTTGCCTGCTGCCTGGGGTTAAATCACAGCAGAATTTCCCCATAAACAAACAAGTCCTTGTGCCAAAAACTCTTTCCTACTGTACCTCTACTCTCATGGCTTACAAAGTGAGCAAAACCCTCCTCCAAAAATCTGCTCCACAAGGGTTGCAATAACCCAACCAGTGTCTCTAGCAGGACACTTCAATCCTTTCAAACACCAGAGCTCCATGCTCTGCAGCAGCAGGCTGAAACCCACCAACAGCTTCCACAGCAAAGAGGGGATACTCTAAGACAGCCCAGCCTGCCCTCCCAAGCTCCTTGTGAGCACAGACCCCCCGGAGACAGCCTGCTGCTTGCCTCACGATGTGGTTGTGCCGGAAGCTCTCCCTGCGGCCGAACTCCACGGCGATGTGCGCCGGGGACCAGCCGGGGTAGCTGCGGATGCAGTCGCTGAGCTGCTGCAGCTCCTCCAGGGACAAGGGCTGGCACGAGCTCTCGTAGAAAGGGCGCAGCTGCCGGGCATATTGCTCAAAGCACACCAGGGCATCTGCTTCATTGTCCAGCTGGAAGAGCCTGGAGAAAAGGCAAGCACAGGGTTCATGCTGCTCAAAGGAATAACCCCAATCCCGTGTGTCTGAAGGTAACAGCTCTTTTCCAAATGGCAGTGCTGGGAACTTTTTTTCTTCAGCTAGTGACATCTTTGTTCTAAGGCAAGTAGGGAGACTACTGCACTGGAAGAGAGAATCCCTCTTCCTGAACAATGTTAGGTTTTGTTCAGAAGTATCCTCTGGATGCTGAACCACCAACAGGAACGAGCAGAAATACAAGTGAACCTATGGGCGCCCTGAACTATACCACAGCTGCCTGTTGACACAATGTTGGGACCTCGTCCTGTTTCCACGAGCTGTTTTGCGGCAACTCCTCCATCAGCACACGCATGGGCCTCCCAGCCCACCTGCTGCCTCAGCACAACACCCCCCACCCGCGGGCTCGAAGCGGCCCCGACATGAACAATCTGGGCTCTGTGGTTTCCCGCGCCAGCAGGGGTGGCCAGAGGTCTGTCACTCACCGGAACGCGACCTGCGGGCTCTGGGGATTCACCAGCAAGCAGTCCCAGGAGCGGGAGAGGCTGTTCTTGTAGAGGGCCACCCTGCCCTCCTCCCGCAGGCACGTGTGACCGGCGTACTCAGCGGCCGGCACCTCCCTCACGCGGTACGGGTTGGAGAATATCTGCGTGACGCTGTTGAAGGTGTCCAGCAGCCGCCCAAAAAACTGCATCTTCCCAGAGCCTCAGGCGGCTTCTCCCGAGGGAGAGGCGGTCACCGGCTCCGCCTGCCCTTCCTCGCCGCGCGTGCCGCGGAGCGCCGCCGGTGACACCGGGGCCGGGAACGGGACGGGGGCGGACCCGGGGATGGCGCCGGGCAAAGCACGACGGGCCCCCAGCGCCCCCCGCGCGCCGCCCCCCGCGCGCCAATCCTCGGCACCGCCCCCCGGGACGGGCCAATCAGCGGCGTCGCTTCCGGGGCGGGGCCACGGGGGCGGGACTAAAGCGGCGCCCGTCGCCTGTCGGGGAGGAGGGCGGAAGAGCGCGAGGCGCCATCTTTGCGAGGGGCGGGGCGACAAGGGTGTGGGCCGCTCTCTTAAAGCGGTAGCGGCATATTTCGGTGGGCGTTCTGCTCCCGGCAGGGCCGCAGGGTCGTGCGCCAGCCCTGAATGCGAGCTCCAGCCAGCGCTGCTGGAGCGCGGCCGCATTCCCAGCGCGGTGTGCGGTGTGCGCCGGCAGCGTGCGAGGAGGGCTGGCACCGCGGGGCGCTTTAAGGGTAGCGGCCGCTTTAAGGGCAGTGGCCGCCCCGCGCGGTAGCGGCGGCCAGGGGGCGTGGCGAGGGTGATGTCACCGCATGACTGTGTTTTTATGAATGAAAAGAATCCGCGGGTGAGTAATCGCGGGGAGCGAGGTTGGAGGCGCCGCCCGACGCCCTGACCCGGCAGCGGCCCCGCGGGACCAGCGCAGCCGCCAGGTGAGCGCCGGCCNCCCAATTCCCGGCCACCGCCCTGGAGGGATCCGCCGCCGCTCCTCCGGCTCCGGCGGCAGATCCCCGGCCCGGATTGCATCAGCTTCCAGCCGCCCCGGCTCCACCTTTCCCGCCGCCCCCCTCCAGCCCCTCGTTCCTTTCGGGGCGCTCTCGGCCCCCTTGTGCCCCCGAGGGCTCTCCTTACGAGACCGGGGTTCCCCGAGGTGGGAAGAGGCTGCTGGACTGCAGTCCGGGGTGCCGGACCCCTCCTCACTCTCCGAACCCGGGGACGGAGAGGGACCGGCCATCGGCGAGGGGCAGGCACCGCTTCCGTGACTTTCACCCCCGGGCTGCTGAATCACGGGGCGGCCACCGCTCGCCCGCCTGCGCTGCGTGACCGCGACCCTTCGCCCCCGGAGCCCGGGGATACCCGACCCTTGCGCCGGGACCCGCGGTGCTCTCGCCGGGCGGTGGGGCGGCACCTCCACACGGGTCCCGGCTGGTGACTTCGCCACGGTGTCACTCGGTGGGGCTGCTGCTTTTACTTTCCCTTTAGCCTCGGGCGGATCTCGCCTGTGTTTCCTCCCCGCAGGGAAGGCTTGGCTTCCCTGCAGGCGACTGGGGCATTTTGGGTCCCCTGGGCAGTGGGAGCATCCCAACCGTCTCGTGATTGGATGAAGGAGGGCGGGAGGTCCATCCTTGCCCCATTATTATTATTATTGCTTGCAGTCATCGTTGCTATTAATATTATTACTGTGTACTTTTTTAAAAGGAGTGGGATGAGTCATGCGGCCCGGGGTGGGGGGGATGTGGGCAGCGGGCAGGGGACCAGCAGGGCCGGTGTCCTCTCTTCTGAGGTGAGGAACACGGAGCTGGCAGTAACCAGCTTTTCTCCNCGGCCGGGAGAAGGGGGCGGCGGGGTCCGGCACCGGCTGGAGGCCTCTCTGCCGCCGCCGAAGGCGGGGATCGGGACCGGGACTAGGGCTGGGGGGAACGGGACGGGGGCGGGCCGGCCGCGCTCGGGGCCGTCTGCTCTTCCTTTCCAATTCCCGGCCACCGCCCTGGAGGGATCCGCCGCCGCTCCTCCGGCTCCGGCGGCAGATCCCCGGCCCGGATTGCATCAGCTTCCAGNACCCGACCCTTGCGCCGGGACCCGCGGTGCTCTCGCCGGGCGGTGGGGCGGCACCTCCACACGGGTCCCGGCTGGTGACTTCGCCACGGTGTCACTCGGTGGGGCTGCTGCTTTTACTTTCCCTTTAGCCTCGGGCGGATCTCGCCTGTGTTTCCTCCCCGCGGGGAAGGCTTGGCTTCCCTGCAGGCGGCTGGGGCATTTTGGGTCCCCTGGGCAGTGGGAGCATCCCAACCGTCTCGTGATGGGATGAAGGAGGGCGGGAGGTCCATCCTTGCCCCATTATTATTATTGCTTGCAGTCATCGTTGCTATTAATATTATTACTGTGTACTTTTTTAAAAGGAGTGGGATGAGTCATGCGGCCCGGGGTGGGGGGGATGTGGGCAGCGGGCAGGGGACCAGCAGGGCCGGTGTCCTCTCTTCTGAGGTGAGGAACACGGAGCTGGCAGTAACCAGCTTTTCTCCTGGCTGCTCAGCAGGGCCGGAGTGAGGAAAGGATGGCTGCAGACGGGCTCTCCAGCAAGGCTTTGAAGGTAAGCACCAGTGGGAACAGGGGCTTGGGAGTCGGGGGCTGGTTTGGGCTTCTCAGGCAACCGCTCCTCTCTCCGGCAGGTGAAGCGGGAGCTGGGGGAGAACACTCCACTGCTGTCGGATGAGGAGCTGATGGGGCTGTCAGTGCGGGAACTCAACCACCACCTGCGGGGCCTCTCCAAGGAGGAGGTGGCGAGGCTGAAGCAGCGCCGCCGGACACTGAAGAACCGGGGTTACGCTGCCAGCTGCCGGGTGAAGCGCGTCTGCCAGAAGGAAGAGCTGCAGAAGCAGAAGATGGAGCTGGAGTGGGAGGTGGACAAGCTGGCCCGGGAGAACGCTGCCATGCGCCTAGAGCTCGACACCCTCCGTGGCAAGTATGAGGCCCTGCAGGGCTTTGCCCGCACCGTGGCCACTCACGGGCCCCCTGCCAAGGTGGCTACCGCCAGTGTCATCACCATCGTCAAGTCCGGCACCAACCAGGCCGCCTACTCCTAGTGCTGGCCTCTATCCCCCGGCTGGACACGGTCCTCCCCGGGGTGCCTTCCCCATGAATTGCCTCCCAGCCCTTCCCCAACCTCCTCCCTGTCAGGACCTGTGCCCAAAATCCTCTTTCTCCCATCCCTTGACCTCCAGCTCCCCCAGGTAGGGAGGGCAGCTGCTATGTGGGTTCTGGGATAGAGGACAGGACCTCACTGGTGGCCCCCATAGCCCCCTCCCCTCTTGGGTATGCAGACAGGAGAGAGCGAACTCACACAGGCAGCAGTGGGGAAGCATCCCACAGCTCCAAGCTGGTAGGAAAATGCCAGGTGCCTCTTTTTTGTGAGAGAGCGTGGGAGAGGTAAATGTGAGCCAGGCAGTCCCAGGAGCACGTCAAGAGAAGGAAAAGAGGAGAGAGAGGTTTTGCAGCGTAGGGGAAGAAGGCATAATAGAAGGGTATCAGCACTGGGCAGACAACCTGGACCACAGCTGGAGCAGCTGGGAGGTGACAGCACGTCTGAAATCTCTGGGGATGCAGATGGCAAAGGAAGGTTAGCAGGTCAGAGGGGGAGATAAAGTGTTTGTGTGTTAATGCCTGGGAAGGGTGAAAGGAATGGGAAAGCACTGTGGCAGCTTGTGGTGCTGGGGGACCCCAGAGGTGACAGTGATTGGGCAGGGGGAGCTGGGAGACATGAGTGGGTCAGCCCAGGCTGTCTCACCAAGGGGAGAAGCAGTGGTGCTGTTTTATCTTTCTGTATCATGCACATCCTTCACGCCTCTTCCTGCTGACGGGACACTCAGCCTGGCCGGGTGTCTGAAATGCAGCAGCACTGGCAGGAAGGAAGCAGAGGCAGCTAGAGCAGAGATAAACACTGTTTTGCTCAGCACAGGCCAGCTTGTATGGCCCCACCAAGTCCTCCCCGGTGCCCCACCGCCTACAAAGCCCATGGAAAAGTGCTCCCAGCCCTCAGAGTCAGAGATGGGGAGGCAGAGAGAGGGGTGGAGGTGCAGATGGGAAGTAGGGGCGGAGAGCATCCCTGCTCCTGGGAGCTGCCTGGTAGGCTCCTCCCTTTGGTTTTCCTCCAGCTTGGACACCGCTGTGGGACAACCAGCTCTTGAGCAGGCTGAAAGGCTGGAGAAGAGCTGGGTTTGCTAAATACAGGCAGCACAGGGGAGGGAGCAGGAGGCAGTTCCATCTCGGGATCTGCTGCTGTAGATGATTCCCACGCCCCTCTGTTCTGCCCCTGCCTGGGTATTGCCACGCCAGCCGCCCTCGGCTGCAGCCTCCATTCTTCCCTGTAGAGAGGTGCCTGCCACTCCTGGATGGGGCACTGTGGTTGGCATCCCCCACCCCAACTCCTCTTGGGTTTATTTATTGCACGAACATAAGTTATTTTCACGTCCTCTTTGCCATTCCGCCTCTCGGCACAGCCAGGATGTTGGTACAGAGCCGTACTTTATATTTTATATATGCAAATCACATTTTATCTTATACTTATATAGAGCAAAAAAAAAAACTTATTTATTTTCTGACTTACAGTATTGTGTCCTACCTGACTTCTCTGTATTTTGTAGACTTTACAAATAAAGCAAGTTCTTTTTTTTTTTTTTCCACAGTGACAGTGTGTTTGGTCATTTTTGAACTTGGGACAGAGCTGTGTCTGAGACCAGGTTTTCTGTCTCCCTCTGGCTTTGCTGCAGACATGCTCAAGAATGTGCCCAAAAAAGATGGGATGGGGGATAGCTCACGGCTTTTTAGGACAAAACCAGATTTATAGTCTCTGAGAGAAAAGGGCTAAAAAAGCACACTTAATGCTGAAAACCACCCCTCAAAGTACTTGCTTTCAGGAGCAGTGCAGCTGTGCTGAATCAGCTTTTCCTGGGAAAGATAATGCTGTTCACTATAAAAATTCCCTCCAAGTTGTCCTTGGACCAGGTGCAGGAGAGGCAGGTGCAGGGTATCCATGCCCAAAAACTTCCCCATTGAGTGACCTTATCACCGTACCTGGGAATAGCAAAGACAAAAGCAATGAGCTTCTGCCCATGGATGGCAGAGGAGAAGGGGAAGAAGTGTGGAAGGCACCTTACCGGGAGATGAAGCCAGACCTCCTCCCTGGGTGGAAAAGCCACCCTTCCTCAGAGCTGAGCTGGAAGCCGTGAGCATATTCCAACTGCCCAGGTGGGCCAAGTCCCCAGCAGGCTGCAGCATTCAGGATGGTTTAAGGGTTGGACATTCCCATTCCCTCTGCCACTGCAAATGGCCCCAGCCCCAAAGACTTCTCATGGAAGAAAATCCCAAAGCCATTGTTTGCTAGGGCCCCCTCCCTCCCATGAGTGTTTCACAGTGAGCATCTAAGGAAGGATTCATCTCTGCTCCAGGATTTTGACACTCCTGCCTTGGACCAGCAATGGTGTGTCAGCCCAGGGTGCTGCAGTGATGCTTCTCCATCAGCTCCTTCATAGACATAAGAGCTTTCCTTCCAAGAAGGGGACAAGAGATCCTGACCCACCAAACCTTAGTCCCTACAAGGAGGAAAAACTCAGAGAAGTCACCCAGACAGCACCACACAGAGACAGCTTAAGTACAATCTATATTATCTCTATATCTTTTATTTGTCATCATATTTGCTCATTTCTGCGGAGTATAACGTCACAAAGACCAAAATAGAGAGCGGCTTGTCGCTGAGCTCACATCAGTTAAACACAATAGGTACAAAACTAGGTGACTCTGTCTTATTTATCATACTTTTTTTTCAGTCATTTATATACAAAGAACTACTCTATATGGAAAAATAATAAACAAATCCCATGGGTATGTTACATGGTAAACAAAAAGGGAAGGAAGGAAAGAAGGAGAGCAAAAGCAGGTGAGGAACAGCAGCTCCAAGGGTCTACTCCTGGAACCGGCACATTTCTTGGGTCCTGGGCTACCATGAGCAGACCTACTAGACCATGGATGCCTTGGCCTTCTTGGTCTCAAGCTCTGGATCTCATATTTGTTTCTCCAACACAAAGCGGCTTCAGAGCCAGTGCTTGTTCTGGCACTTCCCGGTCATGAGGGAGAGCAGGAAGCTCAGTGATGGATGATTTTGTGTGGTGTTAAAAAACATATATATATATATATATATATAAAATTATAAAGTAGGGCAGCTGGCTTCTTCAGTACTAGTTCACCAGGCTCCTCCAAAGGCAGCTAGTACAAAAGAGTTATACTTGTAACCATTACACACAGGATGCTTTGAGAATATCCAGATCCTCTGCACAGCGAGCATACATATATATATATATATATGCAGGAGACATTTCAAAATAAGATCTAAGAAATGCTTCTCTAAGCCTGGACCACCTTTAAGCTCAATGGGGCAATCAGGCAGATTTCAGCCACCCAAATGCAAATAAAGGGGAGGATGGGATCATGTCCCATGCATCACTTTCCTAAGAGTGAGTAACATCAGTATCCACATTAAAGGACTATAAATCAAAGCCATAGAAAACAGAAGCAAAGTCTGTTCAACCTTCAGCCCTGCTTTCCAGGCAGCTTGTGCATGAGGAAATTTTACACCAAGCCCACACAAAGCCTGGCAGAGCGTATTTGAATGTCTAATTAAGCAGACACAAACTTAGGAAAATTAGTAACCAACAGCATGGCACTGCGTGTGTGTGAATGGGGAAATCCAGCAGCAGAGAAGCTGCCAGATCCACTGACCCTGCCTCTAGCTCCCTTAACAGCACTGTTGCTCTCACCTGGCTTCACCATCCCCCAGAAACATCAGTACAGTAGGAGGCAATATCCTTAAGCTTTTCCCTATCTCATCCTCACAGCAGGGAGCAAACCTGCCTCTCTTCAAGCCCTTTTGCCCAGCTTGGGCAGAGGTGCTAAATAAATGAGGGGCTCTTCACTCACTGTAGCTTCTGAGACACTCAAAGAACAAGCAGATTAATTAGGAAAGAAATGGAAAGGTAAACTCCAGGCAGCAAACCATTCTCCAGTTCTCCTAGCAGAACACCAAGGAGCAATCCAGAATCACAGAGGTCTGCTCTTGGAAGGGGAGGCATCAAGCAGGAGAGGAATGGAGAAACTACAGCTGAACACAGCAGCTTGCTCCAATCTCTCCATTTTGCTTCCTGCTTGCAGTTAGGAGCATCTGAGCTGTAGCACTTGAGTGTGCTGCCCACTTTTCCTCTAGATAATTCTAAGCAAGCAAGAGGCATTTCCTGGTCCCTGGATAGATCTACAGAGGGGTCACTTTTGTTTTGGCTCCACTAAGTACCCATGGGTTTATCCAAAACTCAACAGAAGCAAGGGAAAGCTTCTCCCACTTCCATAGATGCTAGTTCCACCCCCAATAGCACTGCAGGTGCAGAAGAGTCTGTGAAATGTGCAGCAGCAGCAGCAGCAGCAATTGCTGCCTGAGAAAATAAAAGGGACAAATTTGACCAGCCAGGTCATGTCAGGTTTCAAATCTGCTCCAGCCTGCCCCAGAACAGCTACTGAGATAAAAAACAAAGGAGTGTGCAATATTCCTTCCTGAATATTCCAGCCTAAGGGTGAAACTTGTGTGGCTCAGGAAAAGTCAGTGATGATGAGCATGGGGAGAGAGCTACCCGTGAGAGACCAGGGCCTGCTCTGGCAGCTACCTCTAACAGGGGCAGATGTGATGCTGGGGGACAGGAAACAAGAAGAAAAACTGGTTTTGTGTTTACATATCTTCCCTTCCCAAAGAGGGGTGAAGGGACCAGAGCTCTACAAACTTCCACCATCTATCATAGCCAGTCCTCAGACTTGCTAGCAGGAGACAGATGCTCCAGGGAGGCTTCCTGCCACAGGAACGCCAGGGAGATGGGAAGCTTGGACACCTGGTGATTAAAGAACTCCACCCTTGTGAAAAAGTAATTCCGTCCCCACTGAACTTCAACAAGCTTTTATAGCAACTGAGGATGCCGAGAGCCAAGGAACACGAAGAAAGCCCTGTCCTTTTCCTCTTCGCTCCCTCAAGTGACTCAAGGACTCATAACCAGGTGCTCAGGAGGGTGGGGACAGATGTTCCTTACTCAGCACTCAAGGCAATGGCTATATAGAAAGACCAGTCTCTGGTCTGATCCTCAGGAATGCTTATGGCTGCATCCCCATCCTATTTCCCAAGGATCACAGAGATGTTAGTACCAGGGAGCTGGGGAGAAAACTGTGCCAACATCAACCATTCAGGAAAAGAAACAGAAAGCAGTCAGGTTGTCCTGTTAGAAAAAAAACCAAAAACATTTCGGTTTTTTGGCTTCAACTCTAGGCTCCGGCCAGTCACACTCCACACCAAGCTGGGCAGGTGTGGGAAGCCAGAGCCCCACACCCTGGAGCTTTGCTTGAATCAATTCAATTCGATTGCTGCTATAAGGAATGGGCTTGAGCATGGAGTCCTGGCCATTCTGCCACCTCCACATTGCTCATCATGTCCATAACCACAAAAGCTAATGGGAAGTGCCCACTTCTGCAATCTTTACTCTCTAGGAAGTGATATGACTTGTGTGTTTCTGTATTAATAAATTATTAAAAATAAAAAAAAAAAAGAAGGAAAATGACAGCCCATGCTGGCAGTTTCCCCTCCTAGAATTCATCATCAGAGCTCAGCAAGAGGGTCTTCTCGTTGTCACGGGCACCGGAGCAGCTGTGGGAGCGCGAGATCACGTGGCTGCCATTGCGCCAGGGAGGACCGTGCTCCAGTGTGGACTGTTGGGTGTACTGCTGGTAGGCTGGAGAGAAGTTGTGGATCGCATCTTGGACAATGTCATGGGGATTCATGGTCTCCTTGAGGCTGCTGGAGATGCTCTTCATGGGAGCACAGCGACCTGTTTGGGTAAGACAGGAAGGGACAAGTAAAGAACACTGCTGTCTTCCCCACACCCTTTAATACAAAGGTAAGTAGAACAGGGAACATGCAGTCTTAGATCCCACAGAAGGTGCCTTATGGACTTCCTTAAGCAGCTGCTGAGGAAATGCCACACAAATAGTGTTGAGTTTTACCAGTGGTGCTCCTAAACCCAGACACTGTGAGCCAAGTGAATCCACCACAGCACCAAATGGGGAACACATCATGAGAATGGGACACACCCACAGTGACAACCTCCACTACACACTATTGGTGCTGGCCTGGGTGTGCAACAAATACAGGCAGGTAGGGAGGTGCTCCTCTAAACACTTTCAGAAGATAAAAGCTAAGTAAATTCTAAAAATATAGGAGAAATGGCATTTGCCATTCCACTCACTGGAAATTAAGACTGCTCGGTGGCATCAGTGCCCATGGGAAAGAGATCATACAAGTAAAAAGCAGCGCAAAGTATGGAAAGGAGGGGAACAGGCAGTACTAGAGGCAGAACTACCCCATGGATCATGATGATATCATGAAGAAAGCAGCAGATGGAGAATGTAGCACCCAAGTGCTAAGCAGAGAGGGAAGGTGTGTCTCCTTCTACAAGCTGCCATGTCTCATGGCTTCTAGGTTCCATTTCCAGTGTGGGCTTCTGGCTCTGCTCAGTTCTGGGGATGAGCGCCCCAGAGAACAAAAATATGCTGATCATCTGTGGTTAATTACAAAAGTGAAGGGAGGCTGGGGTGAGAGCAGCTCCTTTGAGAGCCTGTGCCACTCTTTGGAGGGAGATTCCCACAAAGTTCTGACACAAATGCTCTAAAGCTGTGCGTTAATGCCCACGTGGCTGTTTTACTACTTATAATCCAGACAACCCTAAAGCAGCTGTGTGAGGCAGTGGAGTTACAGCCTTGCAAGGAAAGGGGAACAAGGGGCAGGTTGTAGGCAGGCTGGGAATCAGGAGAGAACAGCATCCCAGCTAAAAACCGACTGAGACAAACACACAAAGCATGCTGTACCTACCGTATGGCCCATACGATGGAACAGCTGCATCAGGGACCAGTGGCCAAAGCAAGGGAGAGATAAAAGGAAGAGGAGAGAAAGACAGAGACAGAGAAAGAGGAAATAACAAGAACTGAACAAGGCCCACCGCCGAAACGTTCCCCACTGTACTGATCCGTAGTTTACCCTTTCATCACCCACAGATCTCATCTCCCCCCACTGCAATCACTGCTCTTCCAAAACTTTTGGGGCTGGCTGGGATGGAGGGGTCACCTACATTGACACTGCCTGAGGGCTGCTGTCTTCCAGCACCTTGGCACAGACCTCCCCCAGCAGGAAGGAATCCCTTTATTTGGAAAACACTGCACAGACTAGACACAAATCCCCCTTTTCCCAGAGATAACATCCATCTTCCTGTTCCCCAAAATAAGAATCTTCCTTATAGCAGCCCAGCCCTCACGAAGTCATTACAGGAAGATCCTCCTCCTCCATGACAAACATATTGCCAAAACACAGCCTCATCTTCCCAAGCCAGATTCAAAACAGAGCCTGTTTTAGGCCCTGTCTCTCCTGCCTTCAGTCTGTTGCACAATCTGGAGCAATGGAGTTCCCCTTTGCGGAGACAGGAAGAAGGACAAACCCACTCTACCGAAACAATGCAACATCTTACAGCCCTCAGATCTGCAACAGGTTGTTGTGGGTGGCATACTGGGGAACTGAAAAGGGAACAGTGCAATTCAGGCAAGGTTTCTGCCCTGGAGAGCTGTTGCACAATAAATCTGTTCAGACACCACGCAGGAGAGGATGTGGCATTTTCCAGGCTATTGGGTTGGAGTCATATCAGTGTGCTGGCTGCCTGAGGGACCAGTCTCCACCCAGTCTCACTACCAAAGAGACAAGGCATATGCACTGGCATACTTCCTACCTTGGGCATCAATTCTCTTGTCCATATACACCTTGTATGTGAAGGCGTGGCGCAGGGCAATGGCTGCAAAGAACATCTCCACACAAATGATGAAGTCTTGATAGCCAGCAGCTACTGTGCCTTCACCCACAGACACGTTAGCAGAGTGGATTTTGGGGATGGCACCACACTTTTCCAAGATGGCCAACAGCATCCCTAAACAAAGTAATAAGTTCATGTAAATGCAACATGGTCTCACAGTAACTGCAAAGAAGAGAAATAGCTGTTTGTGCTGTGTGCCCTAGACACAACCCCACTCACCACAGGAGCTACAGAGTGGGCTACAAACACGAACCTATGGTCACTTGTACAACAGAGAAAGGAAGAATAAAATGAGACAAATACATTTAGGCAAAGAGTGTTCAAACACTGATCTTCTTCTATTCTCAACTGATACAAACTGTGGAACTAACTGCTGCAGGACTTAATCAAATCCAAAAGAGTAAGAGGAGTCAGATATTTCTGTAAGCAATCCTGTGATCTCAGTGTTGTCCCAAAATAGGTTCTTTCACACAGTGTGCAAGAGACCAATCCACACAAAGAGTCAAGGTATTTGGCTTATTTACAGCTATGCATAGAAAGGGGCGCTGGTTGGCAAATCCACAAAGCCAGCATGATGACTACCAAAGCTTTTTGCTATTTATACATTTTAGCAAACAAAGCCACTAATGTTCCTTGGCTCAAAATTACTTAATTCTCTTTTTAATTAGTATTCTGTCTTCTATTGGTTAATGATCCTCTCACTGCTCATGCTAATTAGTCTGCATGCTCAGTCTTTCTCTCCTTGTGAGGTTTCTTGGGTCAGTGGCCGTGATCTCCCCCTGCCAGAATTACCTTTTACTCAGTTGGAGCTGATTCAGCACAGTTGCTGAGCTGTCTTTATTAGTTTCTTCCTTATCTTTGGGGTTCTGCCAAATGTCTTTGTGTTCTGTAAATTCTGCATTCTTTGTGTCCACTATCTGTGGTACATGCTTCTTCCCAAGCTTTGTTAGCCTCTCCTGAGTTCACTGAAAAACGTTGATCCCTAAACCTTAACAAGGCAATTCTACTGTCAAGTAAATTGTCTTTCTAACACCTGGACATCACTTGGAGCTTGTTTGTTAGCTGCTGTTTCACAGATTAAACCTCTTTTCTTGTTGATTAGACTCAAAAGCATACAAAGATCAAACACCAAAGAACATCCTTTCTTAAGAAAATTTTGACATATTCCACATTTTGCAACATCAGCACTTGCATTAGCTAGAACAAAAACTGAAGTAACAGAACTTTCATTTAAGCATATTAGTGTTTTTGACACACCACTGTAAGAAAGAGGTTTCTCCCTGTCCACAGCTTAGTGGCTGAAGAATTTCAGAGAAGACAAAGTGTGTGACCAGATGCCTCAAGCTGATAAACTAGACAGCTTATTAGTTTGCCTGTAAACAGGCAAATGGAAGGATGGGCTATACTCCAACAGCCTGAATTCCACCTGAGTTCCTACTCAATTAGTCTTTGAAGTGTAACTCAGTAAACCTAAGTAGGGCATTGAACAGGGAAATGCTCAGAGCCAATTAGTCAGAAGCACTAAGCTTTGGTGGAATTTCAACTTTCCGACTGTGCCTCTGCTTCTTGTGGATGAATTGTGAATGTCCTTCTCCCAGCAGTGGTTCTGTGGCAGCACACACTGCATCCTGCCAGCTTGCTGCTTCACATACATCACAGACCTACCATTAACATTTTATTTATAGAGCACTAAAAAAAGTACTAAAAATCTTTAGATGTGCCACTTTAATCAATAAAATGGCAGCATGCAGATAAAATGTTGGCAGCTTGTGCTTTATGATTGTTTCAGGAATGCAGAGGACTCTTCATCCTATCAGCTCATTTTGCCAAATACATATTCTCGTGCACTCACACACAGGGATAATAAGGTTTCAGGAGCATATGAACAAAAATTAAACTGAGCAAAATAGGTTTCCCAGAGAAAAGCAGTGAATGACTATAAACCAAATGGAATACAGAAAGACATTCTGTATATTAATCAACATCTGCTCTATCAACTCTTGTGTCTGAGCCCCTGCAGAGAGCTCTCTGTGCCTACCAAGGGAAGTGGAAAAGCAGCTCACCTTGCCAGAAGGACAGGAAGATGACAGACTTCACCATGAAGAACTTGAGGACTGGGCTATAGGGACTGAGCAGCTCACGTGTGGCAAAGTAGAAAAGGAAGAGGGCGTACAGTGCCAGGCTGACAGAGATGTTGTAGATGATCGTCACATAGAGGTAGCCACTGGTTACACTGAAAAGAGAAGATATATATGAATGCCTGAAATTTCAGCATGATGTTTTCCCCTTGCCAGTACCAATGGAGAGTTCCGAGAGTCCATTTCCTTCCTGCCTCCCTGAACCATCCCCACCCCCAAACCAAGGTAGAAGAAATATGAAACTAAAAGAGGGCTACCTCTGCCTTCTTTTCTCATGCACATCAACCAATGTACTCCCATCTTTTCCCAGAACACACAGAGACAATAAGCAAAGCTAGGCAGAGAAGGGGCAGCCAAATCTTGCATACTAAATAAATAAACTTACTCAAAGTCACCATCCTGGTACTTGCCGAAGGCCTGAAGGATGACCGTGCTGATCGCCATGAGGGGCTTCACCACACAGAACTGCAGGGTAGCCTACAGGAATGAGAGGGGAGGAATGAGAAGGCAGGTGATGCAAGAGGACAAGCTGCCAAACCAGCATCACAATGGAGTGTCCACTGGGACCACTCAGCAGGGCAACACAATCCAGCCCCAACAAGAAGTCTGACCCTGCCACTTGCTAAGTGATTGTGCTTGAGGACTGCAGCACCCAAAAGGAGATGAAGGGATTTCAGAAGATGTACATGTGCAATCTATTTGTCCAGAATGGGAAGAAAAACCTCTCAGTAGGGCTGTTCCTAGAAGCTGCTCAGCCCCACTCTTTCAGAGCTGCTTTTCACAGGCTGTGCTGCAGCACATTTCTGCACTGTAACAGTATGAAAAACAAAAAATCCCACACTGTTCTATGGCACAGACACAGTGAGTTGAACAGAGACATACTGGAGAAGGAAAGCAAACTCCAGTCCATAGCTGTCACAAAGTTAGACAAGAAGGTCCCCTGGATCAGAGGGGAACCCCGCTGTCTGAAGAGGAACTTTTGACAACTGCCACAATATTCAGGCGTTTTGTAAACACAGCAACGTGTGTTGCCACACAAGTTAAGAGTTATTCTGTTGTTATCCACATGACCTTTACTGAATCTCCCCAAAGATTCCGTGGCACTTGGGATCAGCTCTATCCATTTTGCCTGTATAAACTACTGCTCCTATTGGGACTGAGTGTTCTCTCAAAGCCACTGCATTCTTCAACTTTCTGCAGATGTTGAACTTCAAAGTCCTAAAAAAATGGAAGACTTATGGCCCTAAAAATGTCTCCCTGAAGAGATGTCACCTGTGTCTCCCTGAAGGAGGCTGGAAGAGCCTGGGTAGGTGCTAACCTATGTGCATGTGGGGAGGGCTATGTAAGGAAAGAAGGTAAAACCAACACAGTAATAATTGCTTTGGATACGATGCAATTTGTTAGTGGTCATAAGACTTCAAGGAGATTAAAAACCCCAGCACATGCCAGTTAGTGAGTCACTTTAAATATGTGAACTGGAAAAGGTCAAGCTAATTGGTAAACAACTCCATCCTCTGAACTTCCCCTCCTTCCCATCTGGGGACATTTTAACCATTTCCCTGCAACCCAAACCGCCACACACTATTTTTAGCTGCTACCCTAGAAGATGCTATAGCATATGGGAAGCACATGGATGGTGTGTGACCCATGTGTGAGGGTCACCAGACAGAGGCCCAGCAAAGAATCTTGATCAAGACATCTTTAAGGAAACAAGCTGTTCATATTTCACACCAGACACCAGCACACCACCACACTGCGGGAGGTCCACAGGCAACACAGGCAGACTGACTGACCCACAACAGGCACCTGCCTGAGAAAAGTTGCAGGGGGGACAGCATGAAGGTGGTAAGAAAATATGTTTATAACACAGGTTCCTTCAGGATGAAAGGGACTGGAAAGAGCAGAAAATAGGCAGGTGGTGATGGGAGGCAACAGAAGTGCTGGAGATGCTGAGAACAGGGCTAAAAAGGGCAAGGTGTTCCTTCCACCACATTCCTCTTCCTGATCATCACGATGGTGGATACTGCACAGATCAGCACTGACATTTGTTCTGTTGCCCTTCTGCACCACCCTTCCCAGGAATTCACCTTGAAAGGTCTTCCCCAAAAATCCTGGAAGTCTAGAAGTACCAGAAAGTGAACCTTGGCATCAACAATTTCTCACCGGGACAATATTTAAGTTCAAGCCAAGAAGCATGGAAGTATTTAAGCATCTCTTTGCAATACATCTCCCTCACAGTCTCCGCAGCAGACTTAGCAAAGGGCAGGCATGAGTAAAAAATTGCTGCCAGATACCAGCAAAAGAAAAGCAAAATATCTACCAAAGACAGAGTTACCAAACGAGCTGGGATTTGTGAAGGCCAGCAGAAAAAACACACCTTCCCCATTCACCAAGGTGTGCTTCTAGTCTTCACTGTTGTGAACAAACTTTCCAAACACAGACACATGCAACCCAGGTGGTGACAGCTGCAAGAGGCTGTGGGACATGAGAAGCAAGAAGTCTAAGGGAAATTATTTCTCCAGCATTCATTCACTTTCATGGGTGTTACATCTGCTTACAATAGATTTAAAAGGTAAAAATTAACATTAGGAGCAATAAGAAGAGGTAATGCAGTGAATCAATCAAAGAGTGTCCAGATGAAACGCATAAGAAACAGCTGAAGCAACATACTGGGTTCAGACTAGAAAAGAAAAGCATCAGGCAAGAAAATAGAATAGCTGTAAGGACAAAATATGGGGCAAGGGAAAAAAGAACAACGCAAAGATATGCAAAAGAAGTGGTTCTTTGAAAATAGCCACTTGTGCAGCACAGCTTAGCACTGGATATTATCATGAGGCTGCACTGTACTTTTGATGTTCCTGCATATTGCTGAAACACAGAAGATGGGCCATGATGTACAGGAGAAGCCAGGGTAGATATCTACACCTGCTGACTGAAATTACAATGACCTGAGCCCTTTCAAAGAACCAGACCTGCTTCACACTGCCTCCACAGAAACCTCCTGTGTTCATTTCAGCAAGTGAGCAAAGCCTTGAAATTCACCTGCTGTTTCGTGACAGCCAGAGGTGACTGACCTGCAATGAACAGACAAGGCTGTATAGAGGTTTAGGTCTTCTCCATTCACCCACCCCTGACATACCCAAGCACAGACAGACACACATGGTGAGCAATACTTGGTTCCTCCTACAAACCAATGTGTCATGCTTAACCTCCACCTCCTCCTCAGCTCCAAACCACAACAGCAGCACTGGGAATTCAGGAGGCTGTTACACAACTGTGGGGTGTCTGTGACACAACACAGACATCAATTTCTTAGATTTGGGACCTCTGTAATCTACAAAGGAAAAGAGGTTCTTCCTACGATTAACATAAATTCCAGGAGATAACTTGTGTCTTAAACTAAGGCCTTCCTGATATGGGGTTGAGTAGAAAATGTTAAAATCATTCTTAACATCTTTAAATCATTCTTAACAAATAAACCAACCCTGAAACACCTCCTCTTCTCAGCAGTCTGCAGGCCTCTCAAAATGGTATTAGAGCCCCGCTCAAACATCTCAGAAATTCAGCAGCAAAAGGCACCATTGCCAACCCCACACATTTAATTTCTGCAGAATGTCTCACTCTCTCCAGCCCATACCTGTTTGCAGAATCTCAGGAATCCAATGGAGTATGTCTTTCCCCACAGGCAGCAAGTCCCGTACACGCAGCTGGACCTGAAAGAGCCAACACAAGATGACAGAGTTCACAAGCAAGATTTGGGCAAGAGTGCAAGATTCCTATGCTCTTTATCTACCTCTCTGTAGCAAAGCTGCAGGACTGGTGCTTTCTCCAACAAGGAGTGCAGTTATGGCCATACCCTCTTTTAGAGACATGTCTAAAACAACACCCTGACTATACACTGCAATTTTTTTTTCCTGTCACTGAGTAGCATGGGGAGAAACACAGATCCTAGAGGAGACGTACACAATCAACTGAAGATAGAAAAGATTTAAAGGAGGAGAAGGGAGTAAGAAAATAAACAAAGGAATAGGCAGGTGTCCAGAAAAACTGTGAATCAGTCCAGCTTGCCTAAGAGGATGTGATCAGCTTGGTCTGTCTCAGAGCAAGGTACTGGTAAATCATCATCATCCACGCTGCCCAGTTCCAGCAGACATTTGCCACCTGACACAGTTTTTCAGGACAGGGATAGAGAAATAGTAGATGGGCACAGAAGGAGGACAGCGTCATGCTGTAAGCACAATAAATACTCACTCAATTGGTTTCCCTCTGATCTCAGACATGATGGAGCTCTCTCCTCCCAAGTACTCATAGCAGAGGCTGAGAAAGTTGTATATTACAAAGGCTGCAAAGACATCAATCACAGTAAAATGACAACCAACTTCAAAACAGGTGCAAGGACCAAGAGTACAGGTACTGCTTATGCAGCACCTTTCCCTTCAAAGCACTCCAGGATTTTCACTGCACATATCATCCTAGCTCAGCACTCTCAAGACTCTGTGAATGGGAATTTGGCCAAGATCCCAGGCCAGTTCCATGACTCATGCCAAAAGGGTCACAGAACCATTTAAGACTGTGGTGAGTCTCTGTTTTATCTGGCACCTGTAAGATGCCATTCTTTACAGGGTTCCTGTGCATTATTCCAGGACATTACACTGATACTAAATAATCTGGAAAAGGTATCTCTGATCCATCAGCCATATGTTATCTCCTGTATTTAACCTTTTAGCTGATGAACACAGTTTGTCTCTGCCAGGTGACCAGACTATAGACATAAGAGTTGGAGAAAGAGAGTTTATAACAATCAGTGAAACTCTGTTTTCATGTCTTGTGGGGTCTTTTGCAAAACAGGCTCTGTCCTTCATTTTCTCAAAAAGATGAAATTTCTTGTGTGCTGAATAAACTTCTCCTTAGGCCACCCCTTTTCCGCCTTCCCCAGCAACCTGGTACAGATGACAAACAGACTGACCACTAACACTCTGTCCCATTTCAGTTCCCCATAACTACACATGTATCTGTTTTTCTTGGGATCCAAACTCACTTAAATGTGCATGAAGTGAGCCTGTATACACCCTATCTGCCACCCACTTGACTTGTTATAGTTGCTGTTGGACCCTCAAAGTTGGGAGATTTTTTAGGGCAAGGACTGTACTTCTGCATTTGACACAGACAGCCCTGGGGCAAAATGAAAGACCAGATGGCTGTTCTTGCAACATTATATTCTATAGTCACCTGTGTCTGGACATTCCCTGGTATGACAACACCCAAATCCTGCTTTTGTACCAAATAACTGGGATAGAAACAGCAGTCTCAAGGAACTTAAAAAATAAAACAGAAAGTTAATAATGTATAACACTGAGAAGCTGATCTCCCCAAGCAGCCAGTTATTAGACCTGAGGTCAATTTTTCCACATGAATGATCTTCCTAAGTCAGACAAATTCTTCTATAAGCATCCAAACTATGCCCTGGAAAAGAGATACTCCATGCTCCCAAAAACACTTATAATCTCAAAACACTGTACTTATGGCTTGTAGGCGTGTCTAGCTGGCAGGACTGCTGTGGCACATAAAAGCCAGTGGTAGACATGCTTTTGGTATGTAATTGGGATATTGTTATTCCATCTGTAATCCTTATTATTGAACGAAGTTCACATAGTAATGATTTTGCCAAAGCTTTAATTAGGACAGAAAATACCAACCACAGAAAACTTATTTAAATAACTGTGGTAACCCCTTTTGCCTTCAATTTTCCTGCAACTTAGCTGACAGCATCCACAGGAAGAAAAGCTAAGCTTTTCCTATTGTCCTCCAGTGACCCCTGCGCTCTGATGTGGTCGTTACAATACCAGCTGCCCATTCCCCAAGCACTAGGCAAGAGATGACATCAGAGGAAGAAAACAAAACACAACAAAAGGGAGAAATATCTGCCCATTCATCCCCAAAAGAAGTGCTAACTAGCAAAGCTCATCACACTAGCAAAGAACTCTTCTCCCATTCCCAATCCACATCCATCAGATGGTATTCATTATATCAACCTAAGAAAAAAAAACCCAAACAAACCCTACTTGTGTCAGTGTTTGTGACACCCCGGTTTGTACAGAAGCAGTCACATGAAAGAGTAGTACCAGAACAGGCTCCTCCTAACACACAGTACAAAATACAGTCCATAAATGGCTTAAGACAGCTTCCAAAATTTATTAGCAGGGTCTTCTTCCGCCATTCCCTAACAGCCCACTTAGAAACGTAAAACCTTTCAAAAAATAAATAGAAGGTGGATGGCAAGAGAGGGAAGAGGACAAAAAGGCTGTTTTGAGGCTGTTTTGAAGCAATCCCCAGAAAAAGTGAGGGAGACCTGCTTTCCAAAGGTGCCTTCACCTCCACTTGTAGTTTTCTCACACAGGCCAACATGCCGAGGTGAACTCCAGAGCACCAGCAGCCTCCTGAGCAGATGCTCAAATGTTTGCAAACTCCCAGAGCAAGAGAGGCAGAGGGATAGTGGCTGTTGCTAGGAGAGCAGCAGGCTTCCTGCTAGACCTATACACATGCACAGGGCAGGGAAAGAAAAAAACCCAGGCCCAAAGAAAGATGTTTTCTTGTATCACGTGTGTGCATTTGCCATCTGCTGCTGCATCCCAGAGCATTGTTGTGGACGTGAAGGAAGGCCTGCTGGTCTCTTCAGCTGATTAACTTGTTCACATGGCCAGGGGCAACTCTCCGCAATGCAGACCTCACCAAAACAACTGCACCAATGACTTAGGATTTAATATGGTAATGGTGATAAACTGTGCTCAAAAAGACATGGCTAGAGTGCAGTATCTCCTGCTGAGTGGGTAGAGGCTTCTTTCAGGATGGGACCAGGAGAGAAGTTACATTAACATTTACAGGAAAGTAACCATTTCCCTCACATACAGTGCTAGTGGTATTACATCACTGCAGCAGATAATCAAAACCAAGCAGGTGCTCATCCTGAACATGGCACCCTCTCTTCTACAGGACTCCAAAGCACTTTACACTTCACCAGCCCCAGCACATGGCCACTGTGCTACTCTGTTCAAGCACACAAGTGGCCACAGGATGGGATAAGAAGAATACATTGCTAACAAGCTGCACAGAAACATGGGACAAAGCAAGTGTCTGGCTGCTAAGTGCTGTTAAAGGAGACAGGAGCTAAGCAATACCTCACTTTCTAACATCCAGATATCATCAGATTTTCTGGCTTCACCAAAAGCTTTTACCTTCCTGAAGCAAAGGACCCCAGAAAACCATAAACTTAGTCTCTACAGAATCCTGGAGGGAAGGCTCATGCTCAGAGGCCAGTGAGGGAGAGGGTCAAGTTGGACAGGGCTTTGAGCAACCTGATTTAGTGAAAGATGTCCCAACCCATAACAGGGGTGCTGCACTAGATGATCTTTAAAGGTCCATCCTGAGACAAACCATCCTATGATTCTATGATTTTCAGTCACTAAGCAAGCTATGGTCATCCAGTTAGGCACACCATTCAGTAGGTGACAGCAATGCTCTCTCCAGAAATGCTGTTCTTAACCAGAAATAAAGTTCTCTCAGGGCAGAGGCTTCCACCCCCACTACCCATTTTCTGCCTGACCCCTCCTTACCTTCATAGCAGTCCCGCACTGTGCCAAAGTAAACATAGTACTGGTCATTGGTGAAGAACAGGAGGCTGAGCCATGAGTCAAAGGCATAAATGGGCACAATGAAGAGGATCCGAACGATGTAGCGCTGTTCGTTTGGGCAGCTGTAGCAGCGGAGATGCATGTAGATCTGAGAGACCGAGAGGGGAGACCGGGATCAGCGCAATATGGAGCAGAGAGGAGAAAGTAGAACTGGAGAGTCAATTGGGCCAGGAAAAACAAACTCAGTAAATCACCTCTTGATTGCCTCCAGCAGCCTCAAGGTGATGAACATAAAAGAAAAGATAAATCACTGTTATCATATGGCATTGATATAGCAACCCTTAGTTTGTAGATGGGTAAGTAGAGGGAAGAGAAAATGGAGGCATTTCTAATCTAGTTTCTTATGGGGAATTGATTTATTTTTACATAACCTTGCCCACATTCTTCTTGTTCATACCTTTTTTTCCAGTCATCAGCTCTACATTCCTGCTATCCCCTTTTAAGTACCTAAGATTCATAACACTGCAGGCTGCTTTTCTCTGAAAAGAGAAGGTGCACACACTTAAGTGCACGCTCGTGTTGAACACTCACTCTTTTGACTGTTTTGGATGCTTTCGAGACCTTCACCTGAAGCAACCCACAAGAGCCCTTTACAGCACATCCCAAAGCTGATAAGCCACAGCCCATCTGCTCAAAAGGTGTTATTCTGCACATGTGGGACAGCACAGCCACAAAGGGTCAGCCACCAAGGGAGCACTGAGCTCATGCAGTGCACTCAAAGGAACAACACAGTTTGCTCTGTCTGACTGCATACATGCCAATCCGTCCAAGTCACTGGCTGGGGGGAGCATGGCATCCCCACCCTACCTGCTCCCACCACTCACAGTTCCTTAGCCATCATTAAATCCCACATCTAAGATGCTTTTTTACAGAATACCCACTTCCCCAAAAAGGTGTTGACCACAAGCACACCCTGAAGATGAGCACAACCCCTGTAATGCTCTAATAACACAGGTAGAGCTTCAGTACGATTTGTAGGTACAGTCTCTTGACCACGGAGTCAGGAGAGGCAAGGCCTCTGTACAGCAATTCTCATTGAGCTGCTGGCCCAGCTGCTGGAATTAGTAACAGCCACCTGAATACATATGTGCCTCACCACTGACTGATTCTGCTGCCTGAAGAGGTACAAGCATTATTTGAAGCTTCACTCTGCATTTTGGATGCTGTGAGGATTCTCCAGAGACTAAAAAAACATACACTGGACAATCTCATCTTTCCACTATAAGGGAGACGGACTTGTGTCTCCCCAGCTCTCTGTTGCTTGTTCCTCCCTGGTCAAAACTGACTGAAGGGCTCAAAAAATACTTCTGTTTCCTTTCCCTATGAAGGACTCAAAAATACTTCGATTCCTCTTCTTAACCCATGAGGAGCTCACAAAAAGCTCATTTCCTGAGGACAACAGGTTGAAATTAAGCTAACAAACCTTAGAGATATTTTTGCCTTGCGACAATCCCAGTGACACATCTCATCCAGCACAGAGACAGCTGACACCAGAGTTCAGATGACTCCAAGCTTTGCCCTTGGGATGTCAAAAGAGCCCTGTGATCTGTATGCCTAGGAGAGCACAGGAACTGCTGCCGTGTAAGAGGACAACAGTGCGTTTCAATCAACAGTGTCTCTCTGGCACTGACCTCCATTGGTTTCTTCAGAGAAGAGCATTAATGACTGTGCAATGTTATACTAGAGAGGAAAATCTCTTCCTACCCTCAGCAGGTGATCAACTTGACAGGAGGATCCACAGCACTTGTAATTGTTACCCAAGCTGGTGAAACTGCAGGTGTTACTCTTTTTCATCTGTGACTAATCCATTTTTTACCTTCACTAGCCCCTGTACTCATCAATAGGCTGTACTTTTCTACATTCTAGTCATCACTCTGGAATCTACAATCCAACAGGTACAAAACATGGGTTGACAAATAACAGGGCTTGTGTTTCCCCACTGTATTTTTCAGTTCACATGACAACTGCATGAAAGAGAGGTACAGAACAAGATGCAGGGTTTGACTTATTCTGGCTCCTAGGACACCTGCCCCAGAGAGAGGGGAGGGGTAAAAAATTAAAATGAAACATTTCCTGCTACTCCTTTCCGCAGCAGAGTTCAGCCTGTGGAATCCACTGGCACAGGAGATCAAAGGAGGAATGTCAAACAACAGGTGACTAGGATCTTTTAGCTAACAGCTGACACAATAAAAAAATGGCAACATTCAGCTAAAGACCTGTGAAAGAACAGCCTGAGATAACACACCTTTCTGCAAACCTTCAAGAGATGGCCAAATGTTTTACTGCTGCTAGTTTTTTTAAAGAGTGTGCTTCCTCTCCATTCACACTATGGAAATAGTCTGTTCTTCATGTGGGGAAAGGGAAAGGAGGAGAACTACAAGTGACAGGGTTTTACCTGATGGCAGGTGATGAGCAAAGCTGTCCATACAAAGAAACCTGAGATAGCCTGAGCAGCAGTGGTCATGAGGAATATTGGCTGTTCCACAGCCGTGGGGCTGCCATCCTCCGGCATCCAGGAGAAGTTAGGAGCCACAGCTGGAGTGGTGGCAGTTGACCCCAATCTGGGGGCTGCAGTGACATCAGTCATCATAATCATGGTGCCTTTTGGTGTGAGGTTCCAGTTGGGATTGCTAAAGAGCTGCCCACGAGCCAAGACCTGTCAGGGAAAAGAACCACAAAGCAATTGAACCCAGCTGAAAGCAGTCAGGAATGTAACAGAACTTTGCATCTCTCACATGCCTTTCACCAGGCACCTCACATGTTTTGTGAACAGGACCTGGCTAAGTCTGCCACTGCCACCCCTTGTGATATAACAGATCATGTGGTACTTGAGAACCGCTGACAGCCCCCCAGAGATCATGAACTCTGGCCACTGCCATCATCACCACCCTTCTGCAATAAAAATATATAAGATGAATACAGCATTCACCAGAGATCACAGAATGGTTTGGGTTGGAAAGGACCTTAAAGACCATTTAGTTCCAAGCCCTGTGCTATGGGCAGGGACTCCTTCCACTAGACCATGTTGCTCAGAGCTCCAACAAACCTGTCCCTGAACACTTCCAGGGACAGAGCATCCCTAACTCCTCTGGGCAACCTGTGCCACTGTCTCACCTCTCTCACAGCAAAGAATTTCTTCCTAATATCTAATTTAACCTACTCTCAGTTTAAAGCCATTTCCCTTAGTCCTATCACTACTCACCCTTGTAAAAAGATCAGAAGGAAGCATCTAAATCATCCCTACTGGAAGATGACAGGCACACCTAAGTTAACAGCTCTATTTTCCATAAGAGTACAGGCTATTCTCTATTCTGCTGTGTCCTAGTGTCATGGTTAGCCTGCCATGCAGCAACAAGCAACAAGAGCATGTGCCACAATGCCCCTGTGCAGGAAGGGGGCAGGGGAAAGAATATCCTAATTCCTCCAGCAAGCAATGCCCACCTCTCCTACAGCCATGTTGAAAACCACACTCAGCCCAAAGCACCCTCATTGAAGGATATGCACTGAAAGCTCTTCTCACTTTGACGGTGTGAACAGCATGAAAGCCATGCTTTTACCAAAATTTGTATGGCATGGTACATTTATCCAGCCTGTTATTAATTTCACTAACTTTGCATTGCTTTCTACATGATGTGAATTTAACATGATTGGCTTTTAAAAGCCAGCTGACATAAAAACACACACAGAACACAAGAATATGCAAGATTTCAAAACAGCATGACCCTTAGCCATTTCCTGGCTAAAAAGCTATCTTCTTTCAACGGAACAAATTCTTGAAGGTCTAAGATCTAAAGTAGCTATTATTTTCAATTTGGTCATAAGCAGGCTCTAGTGTGACCTCTGGATTGTAGGAAGATAATCCACTTAAACCAAGATCACAAGCAGGCAGCCATTGGTTCTATCCATTAGAAGAGCTGTTTCTGATGCAGCTATCAAAGGGAACAGCATAATATTGCCTCCTTCTGATAACCTCCTAATATTTTTCGAATAGCACTTCTATAAAAGCTCAAGTCATTGCACTTACACAGGCCTTTATGATCAGTGGATGGAAAAGGTTTTAGAAAGGCCAATGATCCATTGCCAGAGTTTACAGCTGCACCAGGGAAGGACACATCTGTCACCTACTGACAGGTTTTTACAGAACACAGAGGAACTGCCCCAGCCCTGCTACACCTGAAGCCACAGCACAAACTAGGGAACAGGTACCCAGTAAAAGCAGAGTGCCAGTAGCAAGTCCTTTCCACATGCACACTAAGGCATGAAAATGGCCCCTTCAGCACAGGCTTTTCCAAAACACACACTCATATCACCTTATGTCACACTCCACCTCCTTTCTGTTTTCTTCCATGGGGGGAAAATAAAAGTCCTGGGAAATACCCAGATTTGTTTAAGCATATCTTACTATAGGTGGAGCTGCACAAGTGCTGTGCTTTTTAAAAACTAATCATCAAACTTTCGGCTTTTCTTTGTTCTTTCCAGTTTTGTTTCCAAAATATCCCTGCTCCGAGTTACAGCTTTCCATAACTGCATATATGGTAGGATAATTCCTTTCCAGTCCTGATCAGTACAGGAAATGTAACTTAAGTTTTGAGCTTCAAAGCATACACACACACACATTTCATTATCTGTACTATATCTAAAAATTTGGAGAGATGGAGGCTGGGTGGAGATGTTACAAGTTAGCAAGGCTTTTACTGCTTTTAAAAGAAAGGGATTTCTACCTAAGTAACTTCTAAAGCAACTGAATACACACAGTGCTGAGAGTGCTTCCACAAAGCTCAAAAAGGGCACATCTAGAATGAAATCAGAGCAGATGCACCTGTGGTTAACCTAGCTCTAAATAAAGTCCAGCCAGCTGCAGTCCTGCACATCCCAGTGCACTTTGGGAGCTATGCAAGACAGGAAGCTGCTAAGCCCTTCCAAAAGTTCATGGGGGAGAGGATCTGTACAGCAGACCACAGGTGCCAGGAGGAACAGGACCTGGATCTCCACACTCCAGCTAAGCAAACCACATCAGCAGAACAGACCCAAATGCAGCAGCAGTAATATCAACAGAACCAGGGATCTGAAAGGGAAGTCTTCTGTGTCTCTACACTCATTTTAAAATAAGTGGAAACAGCAAAAAGTGATCAACAAACATTTTGCCATGACATGGGTTATATATTCATAAGCAAGGTCAGTCATAAATTGAAGTTGTGTATGTAATCTTAACACTGCCCCCTTGTGATTATAAATCAACAGCCATTAATTATAGGATTGTGCACCATTCTTCACCTAATCCCCTTCAATTCACACAGTCATTGAAATTAATAACTTTTCCCACCACTGTGTTCTGAAAGAAAATATATAAACTCTCTTACAAAATAGGGCTTACATCTCTTACCCAAACCCCAAACCAGCTCACCCATGAGTACTCAGGGTTGCCCCTGAGGACAGCATTTTATTTCCTTGATACCTTTTACTGATTCTATGCATCAGTTTGCAGTTCATTCTCCTTGCTAGTGAAACATGAAGGAATGTACTCCAAAATCTGCAAAATTAACATAAACCTTCCAAATTATCCCTTCTAATCTCCTCAAGTCCCACACATCACAGATACAGTGACAGGTATAAGCAGCACACAAAGCTGTTGTGAAATTCTACTGTATGCAAGAAGCTGAAGCTTTAAGAGCAATTCCAGTCTATACTTAAGAAACACGTAATAGCACAGATGACTGGAGCCTTAATCAGGAAAGTGGATTTCAGCTCATTCATCACCACCAGCTCAGTCTGCTAGCTCCTCTTCTGCCTTTTTAAAAAGAGAATTGTGAGGGTGGGCTGTGACACCTCTCCCAACAGGCCTTGTTTCTGAGATATCTCTTCCCACTGTACAACAGGACACAAGCCCAGTAAAGATGGTGCCTGGAAACATGTCACAACAAAAATACTGCCTTGGTAAGCTACAGATCCAGTACCTTGGTATCAGCAGCTTCCCTCTTAC
The DNA here is from genome assembly GCA_013396995.1 of Dicaeum eximium. Taxonomy (NCBI): domain Eukaryota; kingdom Metazoa; phylum Chordata; class Aves; order Passeriformes; family Dicaeidae; genus Dicaeum; species Dicaeum eximium. Next base: position 1,324,309 of record VWZP01009871.1, on the reverse strand, counting down.
CTGACACTGTGAATGTGTTTCGACACTTATTTCTTGGACACCCACCTCCATCACAGCCCACAACACACTTTACTGCTTACTCTCATGCCTGGGTAAAAAGGTACTTTCCAACAGCCATAAAGCTATTCCCTATTCACCTCCATCATCCTCTGGCTGTGATCTCTTCCTTGGTGCTCCTCCCAGCTGGCTGTATTTCTCTGTTGTTTCTTGTGCATTTTAAGCTCCCTGGGACAACCATCTTTTTGTTCTCTGTCCATACAGTTCCCAGCACTGCAAGGTACCAAACCACGAGGAAAGTGCTTGACATTACCATATGTCAAATTAGGGGCATTTGGACACCCGAATTACCAATGCAATACAAACCAATCTAATGCATAATGAATTTTGAAGTATTTCTTACTCTTCTGCAATATCCTGTTTTCTCTGCCCACCTGTTTCATCTCTACCTCATTGCTTTCAGTTCAAGGGAAAGTAAAGTTCCTTCCATGCTTATTCTCCCTCTCTGAAGAGCTCTCCTAAATATATCAAAGGAAAATATTTCAACACTTCTAAATTTCACTCTTGAAGCTTTCCCCATCTTCAAGTGACTACCTTGCTCCCCCCGCAGGTAACCTGCAACATAACAGGACCAGAACAGAGAGCCAGGAAAAGCACCAAACTTTGCAAACTGGAAATAAGCACACATAAAAGTACATCTACGTAAACACATAGGGCTTTTGGACGCATCTTAGGTGTATTCCAGGATGGCCACAAGAAATTTGGATCAGAGCTAATATGATTCTTCTACATGGGTTACAGGAGCTTCTGGCAGTGCTGAGATCTATGTGAGGTCTATACACAACCACCTCCCAACATGGAAGGCAGAGATCACACCCCATCCCCTACAAGCTGTCACCTGCTCCTGCCCAGATGTCACTACAAGTTACATACATTAGAGCAAGACAAGGTCTTGTGCTGCCAGGGCATTAGCCTAAACACCAAACTAGTACCTCTTACACTTATCTAACACATCTTCTGAAAATACTTCAGGAGTATTAGGGGGGACTCTCAATGCAAGGAGAGGAAAACAAAACAAAACAAAGCCTGTGCTATTTCTATCAAGATAACTATCCTGATAAAAACCCAGAGATGCAGAACACTGTTACTAACATTCTTGATAGAGAAGAAGCTCCAAATGGCACGGAGACCAGTTCTCTTAATGACACCACACAGATGTAAAGTAGCAGGGATGTGTCCACAGAAAAAAACAGCACACTAATTCTCCCTAAGGAGCAGATTGCCAGTCCTTTATCTTTTGGAAACAGAGACCTCTTGTCTCCAACATTAACATGGCAGCTTCTTCTGATGAAAATAAAACAGACAGGATGTGGCAAAAGTGAAAACAAAAAACTTCATTTTTGGCTTGCATAAAGGCATGGAAAATGTTACCACTGAGGAGGAACTATTTCTACATAAACAAACATAAGTATGAAAACCTCACTTCTGATGCAACAGAAGTGATGTAAGAGAAGGGGAGAAAGGTTCAGGCATGGTCCTTCAGTTCCATGGAGTACATCTGAATATTCAACCACAATCTAGTAAAGGAGGAGGTTTTTGCCTGCTCTCAGCAAGACCTACCCCAGTGCCAATACGAAAAGAACCCCGAACTACAGGACTCAGAAGCTGTTCTCTCCCATCTGCAAACACAATCTGTGTTTCTAAAATAGATCATCTCATCCGAGGCTGGAAGTATTTAATTTCTGAACTGCTGAGTGAGCAAAGAATGATATACAAAGCTATCCCATGGAGGCGTCTTAACGGCTAAGCCTCCTTCTGCTGTACAAGACACAAACCAAAAAAAACACACACGACCTGGCTGCAAGGTTCTCCTGGAGAGCTATGAGACAAGGCAATGTTCTTCCTTAAAACCTACTCCACACTTACATTGCTTTAATATCCACATACTGAACTTTGTTAAAGTACCACAAAAACATTTTCCATTCCCCCCAAATTTTTATTCTTTCAAGAGTTTCTCCATTAAATTATCTTTATTCTGGATCCAAAAAGGCCAATACAGAAATGCCATGCAGTAGATAAATCAGAGCTTGAACTTTCTGCATTTATTAGGACACAAGCAAGAGCTTTATATTAGTGAAAGCAGCAGCTTAATGTTTTTTGACAATGTGCCCTAGACTTACAAGGAATACAAAACCATAGTACAAAATGGTTCAAGGTTTATTTTAGACTATTTTAATTATAACAATGCCTAGAACTGCCAACTGGGACCAGCTTTTTCTATTGTGCTAGGTATATATGATAATTAATTTAAGGTGTTTTCAACACCCAAAGGGATGGCATCACCAGCTGAAAGGGCAAAAGAGAGGAAAAGGAGCAGATAGGACAAAACAGCACTACACACTAAGAGAGTCACTGGCACAGCTGAAATCAGTGATAGCAATCCAAGAAAAATCAAATGCTTTTACATTTATTACTTCTTAAATTGCTTTTGCTCTCTGGGGTGACATCTAGTTTACTCAGCTATGAGACATGAAAAGGTCCCAACAGTGCATTTTTAAGCTCTCTAGCAGCACTCCCGAAACAATCGGAGTTAAGTACGTGACCTGGCATGCAATTTTAACTAGTACAACTTATTTACATTTACATGCTCATGTTGGGCAAAGCTTTCTTAACTTCAAGTTGGTGAAAGTGACCGCACAACACACACCTGACACACAGGCACGCATGGGTAACTCTGAACACACATGAGCAATGCTGTGCTCAGTCACAAGACAGGCACTCACCAGACTTACCAACACCCGCACTGTTGCATCTGCAGCTGCTGCACTCCATGTCAGCTTAACACGCTTGTCTGTCTGCACAACAAACGCACATCCAAATGCAGTTCTCCTCAGTGTTATTTCTTTAGAGGAGTGAGCAGTCGGAAGAGATGCCCCAGTCACAATTTCACAGCTGTTGGTACAGCCAGTGAAACAAGGGGAAAGTGTCACTGGGACAGAAGACCAGTAAGGTCAGCAAGAGTGGAGCAGGGAGCCACTGGCTCAGAAGCAGAAGGTAGAGGAGTCAGGCACCTAAGGAAGACCAAACCACAGGGCAAGGTACACACCCAATAAGCCATACTCAAGAGATGATCCGATGCTTACATACACATAAGAGCACACTGTACACACAAAGAATTTAACCTTCAACAAGGTCACACCCCTATGTTCCTCATTTTAGGGAAATTAAAATCTGAGAATACCATAAAAATCTTCTGCACTCGCAGCTCACACAGCCCCCACCCATTTTGCTAGCCCATAGTTATCCTAAGAGAAGCTTCCCCTCCCCATGTGCCCATTAAAAACTCAGAATCAACAACAAAACCCTTTTACCCTGAGCCATGCACTCTTCTTTCCAGAGTTTTTTTCTGCTCTATTAATTTCTGTTGTCTCACTGTATTTGCACAGCCCTCCTCCCCCCATCATCCTCCTCCTCTTTTTTTTTATTTTGTGGACTGACCCACATTGTGATAGGTCAACATCTAACATCCAGTCCCTTTTTTGGAAGGAGACAGGAAAAAGAGAGGAAGGGGGAGGGAGAGGACGAGAAGGCATGTTCCCCGACCTTCTCTCCTTTGAGAACAGGATCAAACACACTTGGGCCACGCACTGCATCCCTTTCCCATACTCCCTATAGCCTCACTCCACACAAACCAGGCAAGTCCTCTGCTCCCAGGGGAGAAACACAGAAAGAGTATAAAGATATTCTACAACTGGCAGAGGGGAAAGAGGCAAGAAGAAAAAAGGATGTGTTGTAAACAGTTGTGTCCCACATGACAGAAGATGTTTGCATTTCATTTTCCAAACTCTCAAGAACAAGTCAAATCAGAACTTATTCCACCACCACTTGCACTCATTGTGTCCCATCTGAGTGCCAAGACAGGGTAGACAACAATTTTAAAGGTACCACAGGGTATACAGTTTCTTTAAGAAGAATCAGAACTCAAACTCTACAGCAGCATGAAAAAGTATTGAAGTTGTGGCAGACACAAAGGAAGTTTTTCTAATACATTAGAATATACTTTTCCATGCAGACAACAACATATAGAATCTATCAGATCAGATCCATACTTCAATTTAGGAAGTAAATGAGCTGAAAGAACCCAGACATCACAGGTCTAGGCAACTGTGCAGTGGTGCATATGAGGGCAATGGCACATCTGACTTCCCCAGCAATCATTCTCTGATGCAGACATGAACACTGCAGAAGTAAAATCAATGATTCTCAACAAAGCATACAAGGCCACACTCACTATGAAGTAGTTTCACTTTTGCTGCAATAACAACTGATTGGCTTATTTTTGTTTGTAGTTTGTTGCCTTTGGTTTTTTTTGTTCTTTAAACCTCTGGACATAGGACACAAACATCCTTCCTAATTCCCCAAAATCATGGGCTTCTAATGTCATTGCTCCTATCTAACAGTAGCCCCTCCACACTTCTCTTCTCCCCTGCTACTTCATCAAGGAAAATAAAAATCCTACAGAGGCAAAGTTCTGAAAGCAGAATTAGGACCTTTGTATTCCTGGACTCATGGGAGTCTCTTTATCCCAAAAGCCATAAGCAGCAATGCATCTTCTCTATACAGAAAAAACCACATCAAGCACCAACCAGAGAGGGTGCATGCTTAAAAAAAAAGACAAAGCTTCAACTCAGCGTTTTCAAGCACTCTGACATTACATTACCCAGTTGCATGAAGTTACCTGAAAGAGAATTTGTACGAATGACTTTTGGCTTAAGACTCTTCTAAAATCAGTGCCATCACAAAATCACTGGGAGGGGGAAAAGGAAGTCTGTAAGTCAGCAGAGTTTGAGGAGGAGAGAAGTTGCTCCCAGCTGACTGGACAAATAGCTGCAAATAGCTTCACCCACTACTAAGGTCTTTCAATAGCAAAACCGGCAGTAAGAGACAAGATGTGGTGAGCCACAAAGAGATAGTCAGTCACTTCTAACCTGCCTCTTGAGGTGACTCACTTGTCCATGTTCATTTCAAGTAACCTGGACAGAGGCACAGCTACATTACTGCTGCTGAGGCTGTATCTCTGTTGGAGACGACCAGGCAGCTGCAGGCTCCGGAGCAATCAGCTCAGCAGCCTCCAATAGCATCCATGTCATGTTCTGCAGCCTGAGGAGGGAACACGGGGTCGGCAAGGTCAGCTTTTAAGGTATTATTTCATCTCATCTCCTTCTTGAAGCCTCACTGCTACACTACATAACATGTTGCAGTCATTTTCTTTGCTGAATCAGAGGGACTTTTTTTTACTAGTGAGTTGATCAGGGGCCACATGTACAAAATAACCAGGCAGAGATGGATGCTCTGGGGCTAGACACAAAAAATGTGAGGCCATGACACCAAACTCTCTATGCTCTTGGTCACTCTTCATTATACAACATCCTCAAATGGCTGATCCTTTGAGTATCATCAGACTCCCAGGCACTGTGACTGTAAGATAATAATAGCAACATTCCCATCCTTTCAATACAGAGACAGATTTGAGGGTGGGGAGACAAATATCCAGGTACTGTATGGGTTAATATTGCAGGCAGAATATCAGTTATTTCTCTTTTCAGGTTTCCTGTGAATTATGCCCCTTGGGGAATATAAAGACCTGGTCAAACCCAGATACAGCACAGTTCCTGAGCAGCTTGCCTACACACTGTATTTTCCCTGGACACAGCTTGCTCTGTTGCCTTCCCAGACATGTTACTTACACCATCAGAAACAAAAACCCCATGGAGGTTGACCTGATTTTTAAAGAGAGAGAACCTGGCTATGAGCAAGTACTCCAGCCCCCACCTCTTCTTAGAAAAGAGAGACTGTGAGGTGAGACTCCTGGAGGGTGGTTACAACTCACAGCTTTAGCTGGCAGAATTTCACTTCCAAAACCTTCCTGGGGAATTGCTGCTCTGAAAACAAGTCCAGTTGCTCTCCCCAAAAGTAGTTCATAAGGAAAAAAAAAAAGGCAAAAAAGAAAACCAGAAAAAACGGGGGAGGAAAAAAAAAAGGCAAAAAATATTCCCAAACCCCTTACCATAAGGTGTTTTCAGTTCAAGCACTATAATATTTTACAGTTGTTATAGCTAAATGATTTAATCCATCTTATCACAGTGCCAAACTGCTTTCAGAGTCCCAAGTGTTCTGGTAGGGTGTGATGTCTTGACAGGAAACCACAAGAAAGCAAACCCCAATGAGTCTGGGAAGAAGGAAGAACAGCACACAACAGACACAGTGCTCCAAGCGAACAGCTGGGCAAGCCAGCACACAAAACTCCAACCCAGTGCTATTCTTTACAACACCTCAAATTTCCAGGGCCTCAACAAGCACAATCTTCTCTAAAGCACAGAAGAGCTTCTGCCCCCAGCCAGGGCTGTTCAATAACACCCAGCTGCTTTGTTACACGGGCAGCCAACAGCAGGTGTGTACTAGAAAACTCCACTGTATAAAGGTTAAATGCAATTTCTCTCTGAGGCTGTGCTAGCCTCTTCATATTGTAGACAGACCAACCTGTACATTCACTGCTGCTTTCCTTGGTTTCCTCAATTTTAGGCTGGAAACACTGAGAAAATAAGTCATAGCAGTGGCACTTCAGAATCAGTAACTCTGATTTGAAACTTCATGTTTTACTTCAAACTTCATTCAATAGAACACTGGGCTCTTGAAGCAGCTAGGAGCAAACAACAAACACCTCCTGAAGAACTCGGTGCTTCCACCAGACACTGCTACAAGAGCTCAAAGATATCCTTAGAGCTGCTGGAAAATGAAACAGGCACTTCTGCTAGAAGTGCAGGTAACAGTTTAGCTCCCTCAATGCAAACATGAGCCAATTAAAAACGAAACCAAAACAGGAAGGGAGAAGGAATGAAGGGTAAGTTCCTTGCACCCAAATTGATAGGTTGTCATCTTACACCAAAACATGATTATGAGATGTTTCAGTTAATTCACCAGTAGAGCTGGGTAGAAAAAGGGACTATCTTTTTTGAAGGGGAAGGAGGTGTTTTAGAAGTTATTTTGTGCTAGAGAAAAAACCCACCCACCCTTCCTTTATCCACGAGAAGAAAAGAACCCTAAACCCACAACTGCAAAAGCTCACCTCCCAGCCTGCTAACAGCAAATAGGCAAAGAAGCTGACAGAGAACAAGGCAGATTTCTATATGGATTCTGTCAAATGGTTAGAGACCAGACAGCTCAGAATGCTTTTGTTATGCCAAACCAGCCAGTCACACTGAACTTCATTTTCTGACCAGTTTATCTAAGAACCTTCCCCTTTTCACTGCCACGTGTCCTAAGGAGGAAGACAAACTGAAGTCCAAAAGGTGCCCAGTGGTTGGGAGGTGCTCATCCCCTTGCTCCACGTCTCCAAAACACAACCTGTTCAGTGCTCTGAACTGACAGAGACCTGTGTGGATCACAAAATAAAACATCTGTCCACACCACCGAGCTGGTCAGAAACGCTGACTTCACTAGGAAAGCTTCCCCATCATTTTGCAGCAAAACCAAATCACTCCTGCTCCAGATGTAGAGACACTCACCTGCTGCTTCCATGCCACCTAGGGTTTACAGCACAGCCGTAATAATGATGGTATTAAGGACCTAAAAACCTGCTCCCCTAGACCACAGCAGCTCTGAAGCCCATCTTCTTGGGGACAATGGTGAAAAGAAAACCTGAAGTAGGCCTTTCTGGGACACCTTTGCCATAAGAAAAGCTCTCCCAAAACCCCTATTTTTTGTTTAGTACTTAGCAAACATCCTAAAAACATGAGAGTTTATGTTTTTGCCAATAGTATCAAACAAATACAAACCTTTAGTATTAGAAACCTGAATAAAGTGAACATTTCTAGAGAAATCTGTGTTCCCTTTTAGGAAGGCTGCTAAGCTCTTAGACCAAAGGGTAACTTCCAGCAATACAAGTTCAAAGGCACAGTTAACTGCTGTATTAAAAGAGCCAAGTCTTTGTTAGCGGAATGTATGCTCTATTACATTTTCATCGATTGTTTTCTCTTTTTTTGCAGGATAGGAAAGCCATTTCTATTCACCCTATTAGCCTTTGCTCTATTATTGATCAATGTTGTCTATTTTTATCTTTAACAGAGGTAAACAGTCTTCTCTCTGGGGAAACCTGTCTTTATGTCTTCAATAATTACTCCTGTTCAAGCTCCCTACATGGCAAGAACAATTTCAAACTTTCTGTAAGCAGGAACCATCTTCACTATTTCCTCTAGATTTCCCACACCTCCTCCTCTGCCCACTCTTGACAGCTTCAGAGTGTTCCAGGCAGCTTTCATAGAGCTGTCCCTGAAATCACTCTAGTCCCTTTCCACAATTCATCAGAACTCAGCCACACACACGTTCTTCCAAAGCCCTCTTTCCACTACACGCTGCAGCTGCAAAGGCTGAATTTAGCCCTTACAGAGCAACTGAGATTTCGAGACACCACGAGCATCCAAACAAGACCCCCCACAACTCACCTACAGTGCAAGAGAACACAGGCACAGCAGCAGCCTCCTCACACACCTACCACACCAGCACATGGTGCCTGTCAGTCCAGTCCGATCCAAAGGCAACCCAGCAAACACGAACCTGGTGCCCACCACGTTACTGCAGTCTATGAGCTCCCAGCCCACCCAGGACCAGATACCTCCGTGCAGACACTGCCACCCACCCAATGGCACCCAAGACGTGACAGCAGTGGGGATTGAGGGGGCTGTGCTGGTGCGTGTGCATGTACAGGGCGAGCGGAACAGCTGCAGCACGGACAGGTTTCGAGGAAAGAGCGAGAGGAAGGAACTGGGTGGGCTGCACCGGAGGTGGGGGCGAGGTTGCGGGTGCTGCACTGGGAGGCTGTGAGTAGACGCGGGGGTAGGAGGCCATGCGGGAGGAATGTGCGCGGAGGGGGC